>OX465282.1:12805313-12956266 GCA_949987705.1 Thereva unica
AACGTGTATGACAAGTTGAATAAATTATATCAATTAGACCCTGTTTAGACGGTGCGCTTCAGCGCAAGTGCCTCACGAAATTTGTGGGCGCGGGGAGGTTTCGGGGCGGTGGGAAGTGAGTCTTGGACCCTGTTTAGACGGTGCGCTTCAGCGCAAGTGCCTCACGAAATTTGTGGGCGCGGGGAGGTTTCGGGGCGGTGGGAAGTGAGTCTTGATCAAAAAGGGATTCACTTGCGCTTTTTTGGCGTTTTAATTTCATTTTGTTCCATCTTCGTGTTTCATTTCACTTTCGTTTCAGCCTTCTAAGTAAAAACACGTGCGAGAAAACTTTTAAGAAACGTTTTTTTGGCAATTTACAAAAACACCATATCACTTTTCTTATTTTAAAAAACGGAAATAATCTGGATATCGCAAAAATTGTTATCACACATTATAAAAACACGCCAATAGTTCGTAGATAGCAAATTGTGCAAATTGTTTTTATTCCATTTGTTCCAGCTGTAAAGGAAGCGACTGGACTCAAAGCGAATCGTCTAAACAAATGTGCGCTTTGAGGCGACTCAAAGCGCGCGACAAAGCGCAACATCTAAACAGGGTCTTGATCAGAAAGGGATTCACTTGCGCTTTTTGGCGTTTTAATTTCATTTTGTTCCATCTTCGTGTTCCATTTCACTTTCGTTTCAGCCTTCTAAGTGAAAACACGTGCGAGAAAACTTTTAAGAAACGTTATTTTGGCAATTTACAAAAACACCATATCACTTTTCTAATTTAAAAAAACGGAAATATTCTGGATATCGCAAAAATTGTTATCACACTTTATAAAAACACGCCAATACTTCGTAGATAGCAAATTATGCAAATTGTTTTTATTCCATTTGTTCCAGCTGTAAAGGAAGCGACTGGGCTCAAAGCGAATCGTCTAAACAAATGTGCGCTTTGAGGCGACTCAAAGCGCGCGACAAAGCGCAACATCTAAACAGGGTCGCGCAAGTGCCTCACGAAATTTGTGGGCGCGGGGAGGTTTCGGGGCGGTGGGAAGTGAGTCTTGATCAAAAAGGGATTCACTTGCGCTTTTTTGGCGTTTTAATTTCATTTTGTTCCATCTTCGTGTTTCATTTCACTTTCGTTTCAGCCTTCTAAGTAAAAACACGTGCGAGAAAACTTTTAAGAAACGTTTTTTTGGCAATTTACAAAAACACCATATCACTTTTCTTATTTTAAAAAACGGAAATAATCTGGATATCGCAAAAATTGTTATCACACATTATAAAAACACGCCAATAGTTCGTAGATAGCAAATTGTGCAAATTGTTTTTATTCCATTTGTTCCAGCTGTAAAGGAAGCGACTGGACTCAAAGCGAATCGTCTAAACAAATGTGCGCTTTGAGGCGACTCAAAGCGCGCGACAAAGCGCAACATCTAAACAGGGTCTTGATCAGAAAGGGATTCACTTGCGCTTTTTGGCGTTTTAATTTCATTTTGTTCCATCTTCGTGTTCCATTTCACTTTCGTTTCAGCCTTCTAAGTGAAAACACGTGCGAGAAAACTTTTAAGAAACGTTATTTTGGCAATTTACAAAAACACCATATCACTTTTCTAATTTAAAAAAACGGAAATATTCTGGATATCGCAAAAATTGTTATCACACTTTATAAAAACACGCCAATACTTCGTAGATAGCAAATTATGCAAATTGTTTTTATTCCATTTGTTCCAGCTGTAAAGGAAGCGACTGGGCTCAAAGCGAATCGTCTAAACAAATGTGCGCTTTGAGGCGACTCAAAGCGCGCGACAAAGCGCAACATCTAAACAGGGTCTTATGATTTTATCAGGTAGACGACGTGTCTAGTTAGTTTAATGTACTATGGAATAATTTCAGTTATAATCATTACAGTCGTGCGTGGAAGTATGAACGTCAAAATATCACTAGTCGTGTTAATATCGTACGCTGCATTTTGTTATGGAAAAGTAAATTAATTTTTGTTTCAATAAATTTTGATTTTATTCAAACTATTTCTAGAGTAACTATGATATTCTCATAAACAAACTAGAACGATCCTTTAATCCACAATACTACTACTTAAATGTATCAATAAAAAATAATAGATCCATATCAACATGGTCATTATTAAATGAAACACTTGATGATCCATTGGTTCATATTACGTATTCATTCTATCAAAATGATAAACCAATGAAAATAATGGATCGTGAAGTATCCTTTTGTAATATGGATACTAAATACGGTGCTGGAGGACTGAAGGAAGGATTTTTTGTACCATTATTAAATCGATCAAATTGGAAATTTGTTTGTCCAGTTAAGCCTGGAATTTATACTACGGTTGATTTTGTTACGCCAATGGAAATGTTTCCGAGATTTTTACCAGAATTTCCATTCATTTTTGAGGTGCAATATTTAAATAAATTTAAGTCTCGAAATAAAATTAAAGTTTCGTTGAGTACAATTACCATTTTTGGTTATATAAAGGCTGTACGTTAATTATAATAAAATGTTTGTGTGTGTGTATTTTTCTCCTACTTTGAAATACAAGTTAATATACTTGTACCTCTAGAAAAGTTCGTGGTGTTTTTTCGATAGTTCAATAGGTCAATTGCAAATAAATTAAGAACCACTGATCGGAGCGACGCCACTAAACGCTTATTTGAAAAGTGACAGTACGAATGTATCTAAATCAAGCGCTTCGCTCTGATAACATGCCTGTGTTAAAAGGAAGGGAATTGGGATATGAATAAGAAGCGCGTTGGCATTCCTTTTCAGCGCTTCAGATTCTGTTCGGTAGCGCTTCAATTTTCCGCTGGGAGTGTAGTGATTGGAAAGTTGTTTCCTTTTGAAAATGAAGAATATTAATGAAAAACAGTCCTTGTAGAATGTGGTTACCTTGAACTCTCTTCTCTCCAGTTTGTCTCTACGTCTTGCCATTTCTCTCCAGTTTGTTATACGAAGTTTTCTTATATCTTCTAGCTTCTTTTTCTTATATCTTCCTTTTCGTGATAGTTTACTATTGCAAATCCGGACTAGCATTTTTTATCCGAAGCTCATACAACGTGGCCGAGCCATTGTAGTCTGTCCCAGTTTTATACATATGTGCAACTATATTTATTTCGCCATACATTTATTCAAGATCAAGTTGTAATGCGCCATTCCTTTTGTTTAACTCATTTTGAGATTTTAAGCTGATATTCTGCTTGTTTGGTCAATGTCCAAATCTCAGATCCATAGCATACAACTGGTTTTATTTGCGGCATCAATGCGTCTTTGAATGCCGTTATTAATCTTATTTTCTGCCGCTATATACATAAAGCTGTTTACTCCGGAAACCCCGGTCTAATATCCTGGACAGACTATCACACTTAATCCGGATTATAACGTCAGAATGAAGTAAACCCTATTTTAATTCCATATGTTTCCATATTGCTCTACGTCATTTTGACGTCATAGTCCGGATTAAGGATGCTAGTCTAACTTCGGTATAACGTTACAAAAGAGGACCAAGGGTGCGATCGCTTCACTTTCAGCCAGGTGGTAAGCAGTGTCATGTCAAGGTTGGCCTCAAGTTACAGGAGGCAATAATTGACGTCGACATTGAAAAGGCAGGCGGCGAAGTCAAGCCGGGGTTTTGAGGGAAGCTTCCCAAGAACAGGCTGGTTACTGCTAGGTTACTATCACTCTGGTGGAAGAAAAGCTCTCACACTCATGATATGCGAGGCAACTTGCCCATAGTGTGACACTCACAAAAGGGAAACTTCTAGCGACTATCGCCGCACAAAACTCGCTTGCCGTCGACTCTTTCACATAAAAAAAGTGGACCAGAGTCAATATACTTCACATGGTCATTATGGTGGACAGCGCTTCCATGGCCAAATTGATTAGCCAGAAGGGGAAAATTGCTTATCGATGCCCCATATCAAGCTGATCCTTAGGCATCCTCTCAAGATGCAGCTACAAGTGCAGGGATCGCTGGGTGACGGGCAGACCTCAGTCTTGACTACCAAGGGCTGCAAAAATGTTGGCAGTGCTGCAAAGGCGCCTATCTCATAACGATGCTGTGCTCGCACAATCTCGGGACTATCGATGTTTCTAATCCGGCTCCCACAACCGTAACAAGGATCCAGCAACCTCTGCTGGAGCGAGCGGCCGGTGGAGAAACCGAAAGGATCATAGATAAGCTAAGACTACCGTGGTTGTCAAACGCCTCTTAAGGCCCCCATTCACATACAGGCCATGGCCTGAAGGTTTCTCGCCTTTAGGCCAAGCATAGCCAAACACTAACCGCTCGCCAACTGGATGGGTTCTGCAGTCCAGAAACACTGACAATATCTTTTGTCTGTGGGTATTTATCGTCAGTCCGTGGCTAAAAATCTGATATTTTATTCAGTCTGAAGTTTTCGTTGAGGCCAAGAAATAAACTGATGTTTCTGCAACTTTTCCTTCATAAGGTCACCTACAGCCCATGGACTGTCAGGCGGCTTCCTCAAGTCCACGGCCTGCGGGCGGCCTGTATGTAAATGACAAAAAATGAACGCCATAAGGGCACTGCAGGTGAATCTGCGCCTGCAATGTAGATAGCGGTTTCCATTGCCCCAGAAAATCGTTCTTGAGTCCGCTTATTTTCCGGTCAATGTAGCTATTATACCACCTCAGTAGGTTCAAGAACGGCTAGAGTTTTGTCGCAAGACGAACCGACAATTGCTAACACTCTATTTTGGGGGAGGATTGATGTAAACGAGAGAAGTGTTTGTCTTCTAGAAATTTTTGCTATCACAACAATAGATCTTGCAAATAGAAGATGCGAACCCCACCTTTGTCACTGCTAGGAGTTTTTGGACCTCAACCCTACTAATAGGCTACTCTTCGACAGGATTCAAAACTGGCATGTCCTGGACCAGGCCACACTGTCGAACCATCTGCACATCAAGTTCGACTTTGCGAATCTACATATCCGCGAAAACCAGTTTGCCAGGACCGACATGACAGTGGTTATTCAACAGTTAGGTCTAAGGGGGCCTCGTTAGTCTAGAGGTAAGGCGCATGACTACTATCCCAGAGGCCCGGGTTCGAATCCCGGCCAGCCCCACGGTCTTTCGCCTTTTCCACTTTCTTATCTATATAACTTTCCTTCTTTCTTCTTCCCTCTTTACATTCCTGATTTCTTCTGTCATAGCCTTCCTTAGCCCTTCCCCGCTCCACTAAAGCGCATGTAATCGGTTGGTTGATGAGATTCAACTCGTTTCAGGAGGCATAACACTCCAGCGAGTTGTTTCGCGATGCCCCGATGTCAAAGTCGCGACAGTAATGGTTGGGAGTAAGTGGACTGAATTGACTGAATGACAAAGCACAAGAAGGAATGAAATAAATAAAAATTAAGCTTATATATATACATATGTATAACTCACCATCACAGTAAGAGCACCTCGTCTATACTGCAAAGAGAATTTTATTTCTCCACAAACATTTTCTGTTTTATGCGTTGGCTTAATTTCTGTAAATTACAATTATTAAATTAGATATTTCCTTTACAAACCCAAAAAATCAATAAAAATATACCTTTAACCTTTGGAATATCAATATTAGCTTCCTGCTGATCTCTTAAAAGTGGGTGAAAGAATGTATACACTAAATTCGAATGCGCTATTTCATCAGCCGAATTAAACAATGATACTAGAAACTTTCTAATTTCTGGTAATCTCCTTTCAGCAACAGTTTTTATATTTGATCTTCCTACATGAATGCCACTTGGAAGGCTGGAAAGAAAAAAAAATAAAATAAAATAATTATCATTATTATTAATAATACTCTTATATAAATATAATAAAATCTCTTTAATACAAATATATATCGATTTCCCTCCATAATGCAGTCGTAAATGTGTACAAACATTTTCTGAACGTCGCGTCGTCGTTATCATCACCTGTGCTAAGTGAGTAATAAAATTTGTTTACCAAATTTTTATTAAGCCGTAAATTTATCTCTGGCTGACTCTACAAACATTTTAAATAACATAAATTACACGCAGGTAAACAATCTCGCTTGTACATGAAACTATATCCTGCTATGGTTGATTTGTGATAAGGTAATGGGCTTCAGGTGATTATCCAACTTATCATTGAAAATCGCCGATAGCTTTGCAGTGCATTTTGTGTATTGAAGACTCGATTTACTTTTTTTAACCTGTTGTTGGTCGAGTGTAATTTTTATAAAACCCCGATATCTTGTGTACATATTGATTCTTATGCTCGTGGATGTAGTAGGAGGGATTTAAAAAGTTGTGATTTATTTGATTTAAAATATTTTTTTTTGTTGGAGATTTAAATGATATCAAAAGAAAGGATTTAGAACTCATTTATAACTGGGTTTGGATTAAATATAATTCGCTTTTAATATTAATTCGGTTTGAGTTTTTATTGTGCAACTGGTATACTTAGAATACTCCCCCTTCTCTTCTCACAAACTTGCTCTAGCGGGGTGTGTTTACTTTTTTTCTCTTGTATGAGGTATTAGGTCCAAAGGTACTGCGGCCATTAATTTGGCCTATTGTACTACAACCCCTACACCTCATATTTGTAGGCCAGACCGCTTGAACAAGTTCAACAGTCTTCCTAGTGGTTTGTCGCTTAGACTAGAGTGTTCGAGTAGGGACTCCGCGAACAAAGAGACCCTGCTTCTCGCTATTGCGGGGCACTCACAGAGAATGTGGAGGGCAGACTCATCCTCTTTCAGGCAAAGCCTACACGTAGGGTCCTCCGCCTTTCCTATTCTCCATAAGTGGTAATTTAGTGCACAGTGTCCGGTAATCAAGCCAACAAGTGTCCTGACATCACTCCTGCTGCACCATAACAATTCCTTGGCCGACTCAGGGGACGGCACAGGAAGGAACCTCTTAGAGTTGCCCATTCCAGGCGCGGACCTCCAGCGTTCAGTATGTTTCATCAAAGTCCGATCGGCCAGGGCCCTTTGCCGCAAGTTGGAAGGTGCCCCAATAGCCGGCTCTGGACCAATGAATGCAATATCAGAGCCCTGTTTAGTCAGGGCATTGGCACTTTCGTTGCCTTTGAAGCCCCGGTGACCCGGCACCCAGACAAGGGTAATTTGATTAAAAACACCCAACTCATGAAGAGCACGTTGGCAGTCCCAAACTAATTTCGACTTGGTCCTACGGGACCTTATCGCTCTAATTGCCGCTTGGCTATCAGAGAAGATAAAAATCCGTTTATTTTGGTAGGCCCTTCTTAAGTTCTCATGAGTGCATGCCAAAATAGCGTACACCTCTGCTTGAAAGACAGTTGCTAGAGTGCCTAGGCTTATCGCCCTGCTAAATCTAGGGTTTCACTTCAGATTCCGGCGCCTACACCTGTCTCCGTTTTAGAGCCATCCGTGTACCATACTAGTCCGCCCGGCAATACTTTAGGAAAAGTCCAGGTTAACCTATCCTGTATGTCACAGAAGGTTGCTCAAATTTTGAAATTTTAAACGGCATGGTGTCCACAGCATCTCCGCTTCCGGAATATCTTCTATGATGTTGATTATTATAGAATGTCCTCGCCCAAGACCAGCACCCAAGTGACCGTTCGAATTCAGCTGCAGCGCCGCGTTTATGGCGGAGTTCAAGGTGAAGGGGTACTAAATTGAGGAGAGATTGTGTTTACTTTACCATGCAGCTCTGGAATGGTTATTTGAAACTAACCTTCAATATTAACCCTGCGTGTGTACGCTATATTTTTCGAGATATGCTGAGCGCGACGAATCAAGGCTTCTCTTAAATTATATAAAATAGTGCTGCACTCACAGCATCCCAAAAAAGAGTCGCATAGGCCTTCGCATGCAGATTCGGCTTGTTGAATACTTCTTACAGAGCTCGTCAAATTTGGTCGGCGTTGTAAAAAGTCCGTCTTTATCCGGCTTACTACCAATATATACTCTCGCTCCGAAATGGACACGAAATCTCAGAAGTTGTTCGTCGATGGTACAATAAGTAGATGGCGGATAATACCTTTTGCAATTTGCAATGACTGCAGCCGCCACTCTGCCCAAAAGCTTCATATCATCTAGGGGCCCAGTCCCATATGTTGTGCTGCTGATAAACAGAGGGCCCGAGGTGAAGAAAAGGGCGGATGCTGCAATGATTCTCCTACCGAAGCAAGAAAAAAACCCGGCAGCCGCTACTCTGGCTTAAGTTTGTGAACCCAACAGAGGGCCAAGGTAAGGAGAGTTGAAGTGGAGCTGCGCTTTCGTGAACAGGACTGCGGCCAGGAACCCGGGTAGACAGTTGCCAGTGTTACGTTGTTCAACAAGCCCCTGCTTGAAGAGTCAATTCTAAGCAGAAAACCACTAGGCGCACTGCTGAAGCTCTTCAAGAGGTTTGGCCTACAAATATGAGGTATATGAGTGTAGTATAGTACAGTAGGGCAAACGAGTGACCGCGGTACTTTTGGACCGAATTCCTCATCAAAAGAAGAAGAAAAAGAAGAAAAAGAAGAAGAAGCCCTCCTTTTCCAGTACATTATTGTTTAAAGATTCGTTTCTAAATAGAACAACTCGACTATGAAATAAACTTCGGCAGACATTATTTTCGAAATCGTATAACATTCCAGAATTCAAATGTCAGGTTCATCGAAATCTACTTAAGCACCTTGGGTCTCCAACATATCCTTTTATTTTCGATCCTTTAAACCAAGCTTAGTACTTGGCATTGCACCATAAGCTAATGACATGACTGACTAGTAGTACAAAGGGAGCACCAAGAAAAGGTTGTCAGAATCGACAGGAAATTAAAAACAACCTAGAAGACGAACGCCAAAGCAGCAGCAGTACGCCATATGCAGATAAGGTCTATGTTCAATCAAGAATCAACAATCAAGAAATATAGGAGATCACTCTCCGGGCCTTATTTTGAGAGTGATGTGACCTGGCAAGTCAAGAGACATCTCTCATTCAAAATTGCCAACCGTCAGTTTCATGGGGCATTCCCAGCGTGGAATGAAATGAGTTAACTGCGTTTAAGTGGAAGTTTTTAGTCGAGATGCAACAGTCATGCAAATGTTATGTGAGTGATTCGGCTCTCAGAATAAGCCCCAGCGATTCGACGTTAGGTAAGGTTAGATATGGCTGAGGTGTTGTTGTTAAGCACATACACTTAGTAGTTCTAGGGCTGTTTGTGCAAGAGCGCACTGAATGGCTTGTTTCTCCATTCACGACGTGAAGGGATGTGGACTCCGTAGTTCTTCATGAAGGTGACCTCGGGTATGCAAAAGTTGGTTTTTGTAGGGATGATGACAGAGTTCAACACAATGCCTCCTCTCCTGATTCCGGTCCAAAATCAAGATTTTTTTATTCTGTAGGCTGCGATGGTTGTGCTTTCCCTTGACACAAGATCCAAAGGAGGGAGGTATAACATCACATTTAGGGCATCTGTAAGTATGGGGCGAAGTGCTCTTGTTATGCATATTGACAGCCCTTTGGACCGAGTATTCGCCTAGAATCGAGTTAGCTATACTGCCAATATGCATTTGATGGATGAGAGACACCAGCGACACGCCTCGATCCTTTGTTCCGTCAAGGCCAGGGTAATGGCGTCCGCGAGTACTTTGTTAAACGCTCCCTCTATGTCAAGGAATGCCACTAGTGTATACTAGTGACCTCAAGTGATTTTTCAATGGTTGAAACCAAAAGTGAAGAGAAACATCAGTAGATTTCTCCTTTGTATTGTGCCCTAGAAAGTGCTGAGGTAGATATGGTCTACCAGATATATTTCCATTAGCCTTTTTAGAGTCTTTTATAGAAAGGATGATAAGCTGAAATCTTTGGGGTTGACGTTAGTTTAAATAGAAATTAATAAAATTTTTGAGCCTGATTGATTTGTGTAATATAATAGAGTTAAAGCTGCTAAATCAAGCAAGAAGGAGATCACCTCATGCAAATTTTGCAAAATATAAAAATTTAAACGGATACCGATGCAAAATATCATGTATAGTTTTTGTCTACTTCAAATTCTTAATTTATATTGATACGCCGCACATGCACTATCATTGGTTGGATATAATCCGCCACTTTGTTGTCTCATGATAAAAACTTGTTTAAATTGTAAAATTACATTACAAAACAGATAAAATTTCCCTCCAAAATATTATCAAAATCCGATCAATTTCAGTTGTTCATACCAAGAAGCCATAGTTATAGTCTTCATAGAAAAACGGAACTATTCAATCAACAAAGAGAGAAAGTTTCAAAGTTGAGTCCCAATTGTTATCTACGTCCCTCACACATAACCAAATAAAGAGACTCTGATAATTGATTACGATTTCTGATAATAAAAATAGAAGAGCATTGTGAACAAATCTTATACCTTATTGAATATATGAATTTAACTTATCAATCAGTTGGTGACGAAAGCTTGAACGAAATTATATTAGATAGTGTGTATGTAGTTTTAATTATATTATATTTAATAATAATAATAAAAAAATGGTTCAAATAAAACAAAATAATGGTCTTCAAGGCAAGTCTCGAATTAAAAGGATATTTTTGTCTTTACCATAGAGAGAAAAATAAATCAATAATTACAAAACTTTTTAGGTGAGAGCATAATCAGTGCGGCATGTTCGGTTGGTGTTATGCTATGCTTAGTTGTAACAGTTCTAGGTATAAAATTTAAATGGTTTAAGCATCGATTAACATTTTCACAAACTCCATCACCAAATACTCGTGAAACCGCCACCAGTAGCAGTGCATACGTGAGTGAAAATTTTTTAATGTTTCAAAAATTTGTTATCAATTTACAAAAAAAAAAAATAAGTTTGAATTCTTAAGATAAGATTGAGATTACTAGACATTTTTTTTTTCAAATGATAAAAAAAAAAGACGAAATGTTAACAACTATTAAATACAAGTTTTTAATTTCATAGCCAAATGATGGTAATTTTATGCAAGGGGTTTTTCGATGCAGAGATGCAGAATCAGAGGAGATTGAAAGGCCAAAAACACTGCCACGTAAGCAGATTTAAAATGATTAAAATTTTTGTATATTTAAATGTATTTATTGTAGCTATACGCATTCGTAAAACATCATCAAAAGCTCCACGATATTCACTTCCACCTCCAAAGAAGTATAACGAAACAGTATCACAGGAGCCACCACCGCCGCCACCACCACCTCTACCATCAATAACAACACCACCAATTGCAGATGTGCCTAAGACAAAAAAGCCAAAAACTCCACAAACGAAACAAAGAAAACCTAAGCCTAAATCAGCAGCAAATAACCTTGAAGCTACTACAGAAGCTGTAAATAATCCCAAACTACCATTAAATAAAAAAGTTAATTTCGGTAACGATTCAGTAGAAGAAATACCCCCGAAACCCGATCGAGGTAAGCATTTTGAAAAATTAAAAACAGAACGGACCTCCTCAAATGCATCCACTACCAAACAAGCACCTCCTCGACGACCAACAGGATTCGTTCGACCACAAGTTGATGAGTTGGACATCCCAGAGAATCATGACATTTCAGAACGTCGACCTACAGGATATGTTCGACCACAAATCGATGATTTCACTGAATTAGATCGACCAATTTCAGTAGCAAATCCACAAGATCGCATTCAAACCAACTCCGATAGTAAGATTATCCTAAAACTAGACGGATTTTCAGATAGTGAAGAAAAACCAGAGCCGGTTTTTGAGAAAATCAAAAACATCCCGAAACCAGAGCCTAGATCAACAATTCCTCAACAAGTCGGAATATTAGGATCAAACGAGAATGAAGATGCTTGGTCAGCTGTGCAAAGGCACAGGAATTTGACACAGGAAATAGCTCAACATCATATTGCTGTGAATATGAGAGCGCAGATTCAGAATGACGAGGAAGAAGCGGTAGCAGTAAAGGATTCGATGAAGAATGAAAAGCCAAGAACAATGCGAGATATGAGAAAGAGTCAAGCTCAGCAAGCTTCACCGAAAAAAGAAAGATCCATTGGAGGTTCCAATGAGGATGAAGCTGAGGCTTGATGTGCTTGTTATAATTAACATTATTTTATTTTTTTAATAACTAACATAAATTTAATAAATATATTTAATCTAAGTAAATCTTGTTTGTTTTTAGAAAATTATTGGAAGATTTGTAGAATACCTTCAATGATAATTTGTATCATGACGCTAAACGATACTATAGGAAGAATAAAGGACCGTTCATATCTAAAGACATCGAACGTGCCAGACAAAATAATATTCTTCTATATAGTGTGCATGAACATATTCACATCTACCGTACCGACATTTTGCCTGCTCGGTTCATGTCTGTACATGTCTGTGTGTGTCTGCCAGGAAGTATGAATAGAGCATCAGAACCGTACAGACCTTTTTTCTTGGATACCTTCCACTGAGAAGTGTCTCACTGAGAAATGTTCATTTTCAACAAAAATATAACTAGTGTCTGTCGTCGATACGGCACGCTAGAAGTGATTAAACGGCGTCTGTCGGTGTCTGGCACGGCGGGTGTCTGCCACGCTCGATGTCTGTAGATATAAACGGACCTTAATAGCTACAAAGAAAAGCTTAATATTTATGTTTTTTTTTCAAAGTACATTCTTAACTTTTAAAAGTTTGTTAAAATCGGTAAAATTTTCTCTATTGACTACTTAGTGACAACTATCGTACCCCAGATGTAGGCAGAGACCACTGGGAATGCCCCAAAGCTTCTCTTGAATATCCATTGTTTTTAGGACCTATACACCTGAAACTCGGAAAGTTCTCTGCGGTAAGACCTATGCGGTGCGACAGCCAGGGAGGGACTTTGAAAAAAATTCACTGTCCGGCGACAAGGGAAAGTTAAAAAAAAGTAACCACAAAGTAAGCGGGTGGAATATTTTGGAAAAAAGGGGATCGAATTTTATGTATTTTTGAGAAGTGAGAGGGAGGAAGTTTTAGAGCTTGGCTAAGGTGCTGGCGACCGGATTGTTTTTGATTATTCGAAAAATTGCAGAGACGGCTACCGTGCTATCTAAAGTCGGTACTGTTCATTTCGCATACCAGTGGGCTAATGTTAAAGGCCAATTTTTTCCACGAGATATAATTCAATTAAGTCTAGTGAATACCCGGTCAGCACCCTAAGGAACCAGAAGGACTAGAGGACTAGCAGGAAGGATAGAAGAAGCTCCACATGCTTAGAGTGATTTACACTGGAGCCGCTAACAGGAGAGCTCCACAGAGGTGTTGGAGCCGCTGTAGCCATTCGCGCCGGGTCAACTGGAGGCAACCTTAGGGGTAATTAGAAGTCATCATCATTGGTATAGCAGTAAAGCAACCAAGAAGGGTAAAATTCCAGATCCCCGGGAGGGATTGTGCCTGGTCTTTGGTGCTTGTTAATCTGCAAATTGGTAGGTACCAACCTTTCTTCGTCTGTTCTTCGGGTGTTCACGAGAAGGCAGAGAAGCGGAAAGGAATCTGCAAGAACCACATTTCTTTTTAAGCTAATAATCTTACTGTTCTCAACTGAATAACTTACGGCGGTGGATGTTGAATACCTAAACAAGCGAGGGGTAGCAGTCCAACTATACTTCGAGGAAACTAAGTTCAAGTCGTCCAAAAGATGAATTTATACGGTCAAGGAGAAGGCCTTCCGTTATCAAGGAGATGGAGGAACGGTAGGTTATAGCTAGTCGTTGCCTGCAAGGTCAAATCTTTCCGGACGGCGGGCAGTCTATTAAGTCACATTGAGAGGAGCACGGTAGTGTCAGTTAACCATCCCCTAAGGCAGAGATCATTACTGGGTGAATCAAAGTAGGAAAAACAACACCTTGCGCCGAGATGACGTTGTCTTCAAGAAGAACTGAACATTAACCTATCCCTAATTGTAGAACGTATTATTTTTCAATTTACTTGTACATGCATTTCAATTTATTCTTGTTTGTTACAGTTTTTTTATCTAGTTTAATAGTGTTACTAAGTTGACTCATTTCGCACACATTGTTTATCCCTTAGTTGCACATTGGCTGTTTTTGAGTTGTTAAGTTGATTGCGATTGCAAATTTTTTTTGTTAATGATAGATCACTAATTTAACTTATTGGATGTTAAAAGAACACGTACTGGCGCCAGGGCGGGTTTTTCTGTTACAGTTTTCAAATTTGTGTATGATATTCGCTGTCATAATTAAACTTGTTAACCTATTGAATATCTGTTGCTTTTTTGTCCTCAATAATAGTTGATCAAGTTGTTATATTTGTTCATGTTATTGGGCCTGATGGCCTATACAGTTAGATTTTCCAGGATGGCTGGGCGGTCTTCCCTCTAGGGTTCTCTTGTCGTTGTTGTTGATTGTTGCAGGATCATCCTTCCCCTGGTATCCAATGGAACCCGATTTAGGCATTGAGGGGCAGGAAGAGGATCTTACACCTGCATACAGGTAAACGGCGAACCAAGACTGCAAAGGCCCGGCCACACACCCAACGACCCCTTCCGGCGAACTAGCATTACCGTGTGGCCGGCATAATCCCCCCCCCTAACGTTTTTTTAGGTTGAATAGGGAGGGGGTATTTTCTCGAATTTTTTTTATGTTTGCGAGTGCATATCTGCGCCATTGTGCATAACAGTAGCCCTCCTAAAGGCTAACAAGTGACAACCGAGGCCGCTCCACAATAGACATAGAACTATGCTGCTCTCTGTACTACTAGGAATGGAAGAAGGGCCATCTGAGTAGCTGAAATCGGAATTGCATTTTAACCCAATTTTCAATGTCAATACACCCACCAGAGGATATGACATAATTCTGCACTCAGATGGCTCAAATCAGAGTCGAGTTTTCTCCCCTTTCACGTTCAGACGGTAATTTTTCCCCGTATACAGGATTTCATCGAATAGAACAGTGGCAATGATTACATTAATATGTTTCCACTAGGCCCATGCGATAAAATCCCGTATTAGTGAAATTTGTTTTCCCGTATACCGTACGAACTTGTCACTAAGATTCGATCAATTTCGAATATATTTTACCGATTGCGTGATCAAGTGGGGTTTAGTTTTATATTGCGTCTTTCACATGAACCAAATTTTCCCAAATCTCGAACCAGTTTTTACTAGTCTGTACTTCGAACTCGTGCGTCGAATGTTAATTGCCAGTTAAATCTTTTGAAGATGGAAGACGATTTCCCGTTATCAATCGAATTATTATTTAATTCGTTAATTAAAGTTGAATTTGTGAAATAATAACGCCTGGGCTATCAAAATCGAATCGGATAGTACCGTGTAAAAAACCGTCTCGTATTCAATAAAACCGTATACGTGAAAAACTCGAATCGAATAATCGCCGTCTGAACGTAGCCTTTCTATATTAACCTTCGTATCGATCAACACAGGATTCGGGGCAATTAGGGATTTTTCTTATAGGGCTTGTTAGGGATTTCGAAGTTTAAAATAGGAAATATGGTTCGTTACCCACGATACTCGATCTAAATTTTCTCTAATCACACTGCCTTATACTATGATTAAAAACCGATGTCCTTTCAGCGCTCTTTGCGACCCGACCTCGATGTCTGGACGAGGCTGCCGCATTTACCTACTTTACTTATTATACCATATCTGCATATTTCAAAATCTCTTCTGATGTAAAATCTTGATTTGTTGGGAGCAAATATTACGAGAACAGTATTATGAAACATTGAGTCTGTATCAGAATTGGCAGCGTGCAACAAAATTAAGATATGAGATGAACACGCAGCACGCTGGTCTGGTAGTGTTTTATTTGGTATTTTTCCAGACAATAGAAACACTTGTGATTACAGAGCTGCATAGCTTCTAAATCAGCCTTATGTCTATTTGAACCATTGGCAGCCATCTAGAACTGTTTCGTTTTAACAGTATTTACATTTTTTATTTAGTGCCCCATTTGGGAGGTGCGTCCCATTTTAAGAGGCCCGTTTATCTTTCTTTTTCCTTGCTATTTGGACCTTTTGTATCCTTTACAGGTCCTTTCCCTTAAGTTTGTAGGCCAGACCCCTACGAGAGGTTCAACAGCCTACCTAGAGATTTGTCACCCTGAATAATCCTATCAAGCAAAGTCGCATTAAACAGCGTTTATCTCACTCAAGGCAAAACCTATAGTTATGACCCTCCGCCCCTTCAATTTTTTATAGGTGATAGTTAATGCCACAGTGTCCGGTAATCAAGCCAGCCAGTGTAACATTACCCACGGGATCCACACCAGGATGGCCAGATTGAGAGTACCCAGCACATCATTGATAGAACAAATCTACGAGAAACAATATATTAATAAAAATCTTACCTGTGAAGTTTAGCAAGTGGAAAATGAAGGCACATTTTTTGATGAAACTCTAAAAATTCTTTATAAGATCGAAAAAGATATGCGGGATCTGGTTGCGCTTGCCGAGTCACCTTAAGTATATACGTATAATACTTCTCTAAATCATAACGTTTTTGATAACCATGAACAGTAACTGATTTTAATCTACCATCTTGTTGCATTCTACAGACACAAAAAAAAATACACTAAGTAAAATCTATAATTTTTATACACAATAAAATCAAAACTTACGTATACGTTCTAGGCACAAAGCTTAACAGCTCACCATTTCCATCATCATTTGAAAATCGCAGTTGGGCAAGATTATGTAGAAAGAAATTGAATTGCGTAAACCAGCTTTTCAATGAGGATTGTATCATTTTAGCAAATGAAGCAGCCGCTTCTGGATTTGATTGTGATGGTAGCAATGCTCTACGAACATATGTAACAGCATCAGCAGTAACCCCGGGTATTCCGGCTGTTGCCATTAGTGCTAGCATGTGTAGTATTAAATCACCATGATTTCTTACTATATTAAATGCTCGACAGCATAAATCAACGAAGTGATGAAACTTTGTTGATGGTTTATCGCCACCGTTTATAACATATGCCATATCAGATGTTAGAACAAATGGTGTGCGATCTCTGGATGATAATAAAATTATAGGGGAATTAGATATTACGTTTTGGTAATTTGATAAATAGAGTATTTACCTTTTAAAGTTTCCAAACATTTGTGCGTCTCCTAAGAATTTACCAAAATCAATGTGGAAGAGATGTCCTGATGTCTTAAGCATAATATTGTCGTTATGTCGGTCACATATTCCTAGTATATATGTTGCAACACTATAACCAGCACAGGAAACTGAAACGAGAAAAACTCGTGAAGTTATGAAGTAAAGAATCTTGTTTTAGGCTAGATTTATTTTCTTATATGTATAAAGAGCAAATTTGTAAATGTGGAGTTAAATGCTAGACGCGATGAGATTGAACTCTAAATTTGCTAGTCATGGCTTTCAGGGTTTAGTGTATCTAAGGGTCAGTGCACTATGCAGCGTAGATGATAAAGTAGAGCATAAGCGCGCGTACTCGCTTGTAGAACTCTGAATGGGTTTTAAATGGGTGTGTGCATAACGCCGCCTCGCTTTCTTCTAGCAGAAAAAGCGAGCTGCGTTATGCGCACGTCAATTTAAAACCCATTCAGAGTTCTATAAGCGAGTATGCGCGCTTATGCTCTACTCGTACGCGTAGTGCACTTACCCTAAGCCGACGAAGAGAATAAGGTTACCCTAATGTTGAGCTCACACCACACCGACTTTTGTCAGTAAAGATTTCTATAGGTTTATGCCAGCCAGACAATATCGGTGCGTTAGAAAAGTGGGATGGTGATGGTGGACGATACAGACATAGCAACTTAGCACTCTATAGAATTTTGTCTGCGCAAGACAACACTACTGATTGGAGTGCAGACTTGCCCTTCGTCTTGTTAAGCATTCGATCGGAAATCAAGACCAAGGGCCGGTTCGTGTATGTCGAAAAAGAAATTTTTTTTTCGTCTCGGGTTCGCATAGGTCGAAAAATTGAAAATTTTCGTCTGAAGCCGACGAAAGGCACTCGAAAGGTCTTGGGCTGTCGAGTTTTTGCCTTATTATGATTAATAACTTTCAAATAATAAATAGTTGTATATTTTTACAGCAGTTGTTGTAACATTTTTCGTGTTTCAATATTGTGGTTTCTATCGAGGATACGAAAAAATTTCTTTCGACCTATGCGAACGCTAAAATTTTCGTCGACAAAATTTTTCAACTTCAATTTTTTTTTCGTACAATTATCGTCGTTCGCCATACACGAACCGGCCCCAGCTTACATCTTAAATCTGAGACTCCTCAATTCAATGTCCATCTCAACTGATGAAAATCCGAAGATTGAGAATTTTCCACTCGTTAGTTTAAAAGGATGTTTTAAGGTAACAGCCCTGGAGGACTCCTAAGTTTTCATACGAGTTGATCGTATACGAAAACCTTTCGAACTTCAATACGAGTGTGAAATCATTATTGCGACCCGCAACTTACGGGGAACTTGAACAATTGGCTAAATTACTTAAATGGCACCAGTGTTTCTGATAAAGATGCCTAGATCTTTGCAGACTTAAATAATTAACACCAAATCGTGAGTTGTGCAAAACGATATCCGGACGTTAAAGGCCACAGAGCCCATCTCCTTAGCCTGTTTCTTACAACAAATCCAAATCGTTACTCTATCTAGGTTAGCTCACCCCTTGGCAATTCGGACCACAACTTAGTCAGCGCTAATTTCCCATACCCATCTTCTATCCTAACCAGCACAGTTCTCAAAAGAACTTTCTGGCGCTATGGTAAAGCCAACTGGTTGGGATATATTCGCTTTTTTCAAGCCACTGACTGGAATTTGAGTTTCCGCGGTGCCTGTGCGAACTATGCCGCTCTCTGTATTTTCAAAATAATACGAGTAGAAATGCGCTTGTTCAATCTTCATGTTACCAAATCTATAAAGCCTAGGCAAAATAGATGATTTAATTGAGAGTATATGAACCCAAATAAAGCTAAGGAAGCCGCCTATAGAGCGTACAGATGTTCTTCAAATGAGTCACTTCAGCGTGAGTATATTAAGTTAAGAAATATCTGCATCATCAGAAAGGTCAGATCATCATTTGATAACAGGTTCAGAAGTAAGATTGGTCGGTATTGGCTATTCATTGGTATCGACTCAGTTCTAAGGAACTGGATTGCAAGCTTTCTTTCTGGCCGTTCAATCAAGGTAGTCTTGGATGGCGTTCCTCAAGGGTCGATTCTCTCACCAGCTCTCTTTCTAATATTAATGATCTGTTCTGAATCTCTTCCCACTTAACGGGTCAAAAGGAAATCATAGCAATGGAATTATCGAAAAGCAAAATATCAGTTGCTGCGCTATCGGAACTACGATTTGCCGGATCCGGGACATTGACGATGGTCCCGCCAACAATCGAAGAAACGATGACGTTTTACTATGGGTTTATGGTCGATCGACAGGCTCCCAGAAAAGTTATCGCATTCCAACCGATATCCGAGCGCCTGGCGGTTATAACCATGGATGGAATAAGTGTACATCGTATCCGTTAATAAGCCAACCGAGAGCATCTCTGATACGAACAAGGACGAATTGTACGATCATCATCAACAGACACTGGATACGATACCTCGAACCGAATTAATCATACTCGCGAGGGATTTTAATGCACATTCAGGTGCAGGTCGAACTAGCTGGGAAGGAACGATGGGCAAATTCGGAGACGGAGTAATTAACGACAACGGGTTACGCCTCCTTTCATTTGATCGTTGGCAACAGCATCTTCCGTCATCCACTCACTCAAACACCAACTTACCTGGCGAAATCCATCTGGCAACGACTCGGCGATGTTAGACTACGTTTTGATCAACGTAACATTCTGTTCGACGCTCAAAGACGTACTTGCAATGCGTAGGCCCGATTACGGATCGGACCATTATCTTGTTCGAGCGAAATTACAGATCTGATTACAAAGAGCGATGAAAACGGCGTCATCATCAGCCAAGAAGAATTGGGCATGACTATACGACCAGACCATCCGGCGAAAGTTGCAAATGGCATTATCCAACAAATTCGCGGCGCTCGCGATGTCGAAGAAAGGTAATTATCGTAATCCATTGTGGGATGTGCAATGGAGTTGTGTCATCGTAAACCGAAGTACGTCGATTTGAAGCAATACCGAGGATTGGACAAAGAAGTTCGACAGAAAATTAAATCGGAACGAAAAGCGTCCTGGAATAACGTTGCGGCCGACATGGAAGAAGCGTGATGTTGTGTCTTTTCCCAACAGCTCCACGTCTTCATAACACACATATGGTATTCGGATCGTATCCCGTCGGCGTGAAAGAGCGCGATCGTTGTGCCAATTTTAAAGAAAAGCAACAGTCGGCAAGATTTATCGCGGTATTAGTCTCCTTTCGATCGTCGGCAAAGTATATGCGAAAATCATACAATCGAGGCTACAAAAAACATCGAGAGCAAATGAGTCGGAAAGAATAAGCGGGAAGCAACAAACGAACTGCCGTCGTTTTCATCGATTTGTTGCATCTTGTGGAGAGCCTTGGAAAGCGAACACGTGCCATTAAAAATCATCCAACTTCTCCAAACATCGTACGATGGCTCAACCAGCAGCGTTCGTATTGGCAGCGACATATCCGAGGAATTCCCGATTCAAACAGGTGTCCGACCAGGAGGTGTCGTTTCGCCACTTCTCTTCAACGTTTTGATTGACGCGATTATGAGCGGCACCGATAGCAGCGTATCTGTTGCGTGGACCTGCCGGTCGAACCGTCAGCTAAGATCAAAGAAGAAGAAGAATACAACTCGTATATCTGGGCTGACACCACAAAAACCACTTTGGCTTGGTTGGACAAGATAATATATAATAATTTACTTACCCGTAAAATTATCAACCGCCCTCTGATATTCCAATTGACTTGGATTTTGTCTAGCTAACCATTCAGCAATTGGCTTATCCTTAAAAGATCCAGTTAAACCATATTCAACCTGTATTTTCCTTAATGTTTCAGCATTCGAAACTAATTCGATCATTCCCTTCTTATATCCGGTAGGAACACAATTAAAGGTAACCATTTTAAGATCAAGTCCTTCTGCTAACCATAGCTTATCCATTATTCTGACTAGTTGGATTGTTAGCATATCTTGTTGTAAATCATCACCACACTATTTTACATGATAAATTATTAAGTTTTGCAATAAAATATGTTTTTTAATAACACAAACCTTAAATATTGCTGGTAGTATAGTACGATCTGGACCTAAGAATGTTATCTTTAATGGTAACGTATTTGAATTGAAGTAGCTGCATCCACGAACATTAACTCCGCTCACTTCAAGACCAGGTCCTAGTGGCAAGGATGTTGGGGTTTCTAATAATATTTGATTAACCGATTCCATGCCTTGGATAAGTGATTTTTGTCGTAGTGACTCTTTAGATAGTTTAACTGATTGTGCGACTTCTGCTAAATTCTTTAAGAGAAAAATATGTAAGAAAAATGTTTTGAAATACATTCAACTATACTTACTTTGCACATCATATTCTGAGATAAAAATCTTGATAGTAATTTTTCTCCACAAATAGCTAATAGTGATCTTAACATCATCTTATTACGTCTATGATATCTAGCTTCTGTTATAAGAGATTCATCATATTCTGTTGAATTTGAATCGATTGAATTTTGCGGTGCATCACCAGGCAAACTATGCACTAACAGCCAGTACAAATGATGTGCTATACGCGGTGATTCTAGTGATTTACACAGTAAAAAATTAGCCATAGGTGATGCCTCATATGTATCATGCTTCAGTGCTTGGAGTAATTGCGGTAAATAATCAACTAATTGATCATTTGGCATTGCTGATATCCATTCAACAGCTTTAGCTCGTACTTCTAAATCTGGATATCTTGGCAAGAATAATTCTAGTGCTTGCAGTGGGGATAGTGGATACCATGATTTTAGTAGAGAATGCAAATCGATTAGACTAGCACAGTCCCATTTTAAAGCGGCATGCAAAACTTTTGGTAAGGCATGCGGGAAATTTTGTAGATAATGACGCTTTTCCCAGAATACTTCTCGCTTATCAAGAGCACCCGGATAACCTTGCTCGGCTGTATCGAGCAGCTCTTGCTGTAGATTACAATCTAAGCTATTAAAATCAAGCTTTGGAGCTGGTGGTGGCTCTTTTAGTGGATCAGGAAATACTATTCTAGCCCCATAGCTTGGAACTTCAATACTTAATACTGGACAAATATTTGGCTGTGGATGACAACCTTTTGCTGGTGCTGGACCAAGAAATTTATCAGTAGTTGGTGGCCAAAATGATAATAAATAAGTTCCGCAAATCATTTCCCTGAATAAAATGAATCAAAATTTATTGTTTAACAAAAATAAAGAACAAAAAATAAATCTCTTTTACCTCTGAAAATCAAATAACTGAATTGCACACCAACCAAGCTCTGTTTGAATTCTTTTCCTTTCAACATTACCATCTGATGATGATGATTGCTCATTTTCCGCCGGCTCATCTGTGCATCCAAATAATATAAAAATCAGTCTTGACTCTCTTGGTAACGAACTTATTAAAATAGGACCATCTTCATCAAATGTTACCCATGCATCGAACTTTAATCGTGGAAATAATCCACCGCTAGTATCATTCGAACAATGTGCCACGCTTGTTTTTGAAATGAAACGTGTCCCATGACATATTTGTACACCAAGCGAATAATCGTCATATTTCCAATGTGGTGGTGGACGATGAAGGCAGCATATATTAATAAAAATTTGTTTTGATACATGTGATACTGATAATGGAGCTGGAGAATAAAAAACAGATATTAATATTCCGAACACTTAAAAACAAATAATATCCCTTACTAGTTGAATAATCATAAGATTTAACGCAAAAATCTACTCTAAATGCATTTGTATAAGTATCGATAAGCTCTTGTATAGCCTCACGTATTTGATTACACTTAAAATGAATTTGATCCATAATAGTTTTGGGTCGTATTGTTACTTCAGCATAATCACCAGATTCTGATATAATATCTGGTGTAGTTTCTGTTGCATAAGAATAAACAACTTGCCCAGCAGAGCATATATTCTTTAAATCCGTTATATAACCAGCAAGTTCTAGTGTATCAATAGATCCTAACAGTGCACATATATGCTTTACACCCTGAACAACACCAGAACATGATAGTATAGTTCGTGAGTTAGCATCTGTTGCTGTTGATTCCAATTTATCGATTTCTGTTTCTAGAGTTTCTAAAGTCACAAAAACAAATTGTTATTATGTTAAATAATGAAAAAAATATGAAAAATTGTAAATACCTATCAAAATCATCATATTGTCATATGTAATTGCAGAATCATGCTCATTTGGTAAAACATCTTCTGGCTTTAATTCTGCATCTCTTAGATCATCTCTTTTTGTTCTTGCTATTGCAAGCATATTAGCTTCTGTTTTCGGGCAAATTCCTAGCTGAACATCTTTTTCTAATTTAATGCTATCATGAACACATTCTAGCTGACTCAGTTTAGATGTAAGTGAAAGCCATTCGGTTACTCCAATGGGCTAAATGAAGAAGTAGTAGAAATAAATTATATGAATGTATAATACTAATTTGGTGGTATTTCAAAAATCTAAGAGTTTAATAGTGATTACGGGGAATGAACTTAATCCACCATAACTTTTTTTTACTTTTATGTTCCCCTGAAGTTTTCTATTGGAACGGTAAAACTGATAGAAAATTATACATATTAGAGGCATACAGAACTCCGCAGTGGCCTGGTCCCAAACCCAGGATGTGAAAGGAGGAGGGTGGTCGATCTGCCGAATTGACCAGAATCGGGAAACCGAAGAAACTAGGCAAGAAACCGCATTTTTCAAAGCGGCACCGAACACCAACGTATCCGTTGCGGGGACTTCCCGCTCGGACCGCCAGATAATGGATCAAAGAAGAAGAAGAAGAGGCACATAGATATCGATGGGAACGAGGAAAATAGCAACATTGCAAAGCAGCGATCGACATACGATTTCTGAAGTCCTGAATCATACGAGAGGAGTCCGATAAGTACTTAGCCTCATCGCCCGATGGCGCCACGATGCAAGAGAAATTTACTATGGTGTGGTACATTCTCGTAGATGGCTACTGTCAAAACTCCTGCCGAATCGGACCCGTAGTTCTGTTTTGACCGCGTGTTCGCGAATTTTAGAACACTGGAAAAAGAGCAATATCGGTCGGTGATTCGATTCATGTTTTTGGAAGGGAAATCGCGTATCGAAATTAAAGAGCATCTTGGATGCAGTGTACGGTGACTCTTCTCCTTCGATGGCAACGGCTACGCTAAGGATAACGTGACAAACTCGTATTGGCAGACCACCGATTGAAGGTGCGCGAGATAGCTGAGACAGTAGACATCTCAAAAGACCGCGTGGATCATATCCTGCACGAAATATTGGGCATGAGAAATCTGTCAGCGCGATGGGTGCCGCGTTTGCTCACTCCGGACAACCACAGCCAAATTGGTCGACTTAGCTACCAACTGCTGCCCCATCCACCGTATTCTCCAGATTTGGCCCCGTGCGACTTCTTTTTGTTTCCAAACTTAAAAAAGTCACTCGCCGGCCAGAAATTTGAGTCGAATGAGGTGATTATCGCCGCCACCGAGGCCTACTTTGTAGATTACCAGAAAACGTATTTTTCGGACGGGTTAAAGAAGTTGGAGTATCGCTGGGTCAAGTGTGTCGAGCTAAAAAGAGACTATGTTGAGAAATAAATCGATTTTTTTCCAAAATTTTCGTTTTTCTTTTATAGGCTAAGTACTTATCGGACCGCCCTCATACTCAGCTATCGGTCGAGGGGTGGTAAGGAACCGCATCGATAAATAGGTCACCGAGATATACCATAAATGGTGATATGTGTTGAAAATTAAAAATTACCTTTCACCCTTGCATACCGATGGGTTATCATCCAGATTGACTAAGAGCAGCTTCACCAAAACCGTCGAGTGTAAAGACCGTAAACGAAATCGAAGAGAATTATATATTGTACGGAATAGTAATTAGATTATCCAAATAAAATATTATAACGTGTAAAGTACGGGTTTTTATTTCATGGGCCGAAACCCGGGAATTTTTTCACCCGGGAAATTTAAGACTTAATGGCTTCAGTAGCGCTGACACATTGTAATCATTATGGTCCATACTCGGACGGTTAAGAAGATTTCTCACCCTCATTCATCGCACTTATAGACGAGCCAACGCAGTGTTAGCTACATCCTCTTATTCGGATACCTTCTCTGGATTCTTATCCCATAGCTTACTACTATGCACCTCTCAATTAGGTGCTCTTACCGTTAGCCGCGATCAATCTGTCGTCTTGGATTGAATTCAAATCTTCCGTGTTAGCCGTGATATTGAACTTAGTAGATTGAAAATATTCGATCACCTTATTCTCTGGGGCGACAATTAATCAAGACGACGATTCGAAATTGCAGAGTTAGCCGCAAGCTAAAAAGGAAACCTCTCGCGCAGCCTTTTGCGCCATTACTTATGCAACGCCTGATTGCGTCAAATCATTTCAAACCGTTGGGGCAGATTTTGCCGACCCTCCTTTTTCGCACGATGAAGTACCGAAAGCTGTCTACTGGCTCTTAGGCGATTTATAGCAAGACGACAAGTTCCGCAGATTATATATTCTGATAACGCTAGGTCATTTAAACGCGCTGCAACGGGAATCAAGGAAATGCTTAATATAATTAATAGCGAACATTTTAATGGATTTTTAAGCAATCATGAAATTGCATCTCGCTTTATTGTGGAGCGCGCTCCTTGGTGGGTGGTTTCTGGGAACGATTAGTACGCAGTATCAAGGATATTCTGAAGGTTGCAATTTTGGAAAGCTACACTGTGTTTTGAACAGCTTTTCTGACGGAAGCTCAACGTTTTATAAATTTACGACTTCTTACATTTCAGATAACCCATTAGATTTGAGACCACTTACACCCGAGTGTTTCTTGCTGGGTACCTTCCAAATAGCTACAGACCTTAATGACACTACTAAATTTGAGCTACGGGCGTTCGCTACACCAGTCATCTATGGAAGGAGAATAGGGTATCTTCACCTTTTAAGATCGGCCCATCATACACCCAGAGCCTTTTCGACTGAAGTAAAATCTGGGGAGGTTATTTTGATGTATGACCCAGTCAAACCTCGCTTACACATGAAATTGGTACCGGAAGGCAGTCACCATTTTTCCACCTACATCAATTATATTTCCTCCAAGGGGAGTTTAGTCTTGGGATTTATAAAATGGTGGTCCAGGGAATTCAACAACCCATCATCACTAAGCATTTGTTCATGTTCTTAGTTAGGCCTTTATTCAAACGCGCCTCCCAGGTGTGGTCTCCTCACTACTCCTCCCAAGTTGGAAGAGTAGAATCGATTCAACGGAAGTTTGTCCGATTCGTACTCAGTTACCTGCCTAGGGATGCCCCATTTATTCTTCCGCCTAATGAGAACAGGCTTAAATTACTCAACTTAAGCCCTTTGCATAAGCGTCGCGAGGTTATTGACGTTATATTCGTTCATCGGCTACTGAATGGCAAGGTGGACTCAGGTGTCTTACGAAGCCATACGGCATTTAGAGTGAGAAATAACAACTTGAGGGTGTACTTCTCTTGCATACTAACTCCTCTAATATCAATTAAGGCAAATAGGAACCTGTTAATCGCATGCTTGCAACTGGAATGGCTCTCAACAAGAATCTTTTTAATGTTGCATGTCGGTGTACTCCACTCCTTCTTTCTTGTTGCACGCTTTTTTGCTAGAGTGTTTTGTATTTGTTTTTGTTTTTTTGTTATTTTATGTTTGCACGTTTTAGCTGAGCCACGGGACAGTGGTAAATGATTCACAGCGCAACAGAGAAGTACGCCTTCTGTGTAATTAATAAACGGGAATGCGAACAGAGAAAGGAGAACAAAACTTCTCTTGCCTAAGGAATCAAAACTGCCACTCAGGCGTGAGTCGTGGGCAAACAAAAGATAAAAACGATGACTTCGGAATTGGAATAATCGCAATGATAAGAAGTCGAAATATATTAAATTATAGAAAATTGAATTTCATGTGCCTAAGGCAAAACAACTTAAAATTTTATTTCAATAAACAAATCATACTAAAAAAATAACTTACCTTAACCATAAAATCTGCAACTGTTCCAATTATTTTCCCCTCTAAAGCACAAAATACATGCATAATAACATGCTCTACAGTTGTGCTAACTAAAAAGAAACATTTAAAATTGTCAATTTAGTGTAAATAAATAAACAAAATAAAATTTATAGCAAAAACTTACTATCACAGGTAAATGCTACTGGTGAACCATATCCAGATATATTACCATCCTCATTTATATTACCACTATCACCTCGTAGTGCTTCAATAGCCGGATGAACAAGAAGCTTAATACTTTTCTCTTCGGAATATTGATTATTAAATTCTGAGGCAATAACATGTCCAACATTTGTCTTAATATCGTTATACTTATATTTGGATCTTAGTTCCTTAACCATTCTATAAAAGGCCATCAGTTCAGGTTCTTCTGTTTTTCTATCGGTTATAGCTTCATATAATCTAGATGGATGTTTTCGCCTATCTAGTACTGGATATAAATTTTGACCAGATGAGCTACTGCCGCTATTGCGTGGTGGTAAAGGTGGTGGAGATGTTGATCCATCATTATCAATTCCTAATGATATTTTCCAGCCAATTGATGGTGCCGCTGTTTTAAAAATGAATTTAGATTATTTGTTTTTGTAGTTTTTAATTAATTTATTAGACTTACTGTTCGGACTCATTGGCGTTCGATCGGTTTTATTTACAGCTTCATAAACCGGATCAGAATATTGTGTTGTTCCAGAACTGTATAGGTAATCGAATGGATCATATTCAGCATAGTAAGATGTTGAACAATCAGAAGCGTGATAACCTAAAACAAGTGATTAACCTAAAACAATTAATTTATTCCAAAAAATTTTAATTGAATTTTTAACTATAATAATCAAAAACAGTCAAAATTGAATTAAATTGAGAAAGCAGTTTTTCTATCGAACTTTTTTCCATTTGTATATTTTGTAAATGTTCAAAATATGATACAGACAGAAACACTGATAGACTTCGCTTAAGTTTTATAAATAGAAAAGATTAATGAAAAATATATTTGACAAAAAAAAGCACAAAATCATCACATCTGAGAAGGCATTTTCAACTTAATGCATCGGGACTTTATATTATGCATTTTTATTTTATTTACCCACATTTGGCTGTCACTCATATCTTAGTTCAAGACTGCACACAAAATTTTGTCTCAATCGGTTTGTGTGCGATTTTTTTTTTCTATTTTTAAAGTAAAATTTCGTGTAGTTTTGCAATATTACGTAAAAATTTGTTGTGAACAGTGTGTGATAACAAAAAAAATATGGCACTTTTAATATTTTAATTAAATTTTTATAGAAGAAATAAATAAATGTTTTTTAATGTGGAATAAATTTTGTGTTATAAAATAGGTTCTTGGCACATTTAATTAATTTATTTACAGCGATAAATTGTAAAATATTTGGAAAAGTATTTTTAGTCGCGTTTGTGTTTTTTTGATGTTGTGAAGAAACAAATTAATGTGTCAATTTTTAGAAAATGCATGAGTATGAGCCATGGCGCAAGACCTTTTTCTTATTTTCCTTACTCTGAGATTACAATAAATTTAAAATTATTCGTGAACACTTATAGACACATTGGTTCCAAAAAGCCAATCTCTCCCCTTCATCTGTTAGTGCGTTTCCATAACAGCATGAGTTCTACACTTTTTCCAATTGTAATTCAGCAAGTATCAATTATAATTCAGGGGCCGTATTTGGTTTCTCGAGTCGATGGATCGACTCGACAATAAAAGCTTCTTGACTTTCTCTATGTTTCATATTTTGCATCACGACCAAATCGACAGATAAGCGCGGCCATACAAAACCGTCAAATTGTGGTATTACTCCAAGGGCAGTAAACCACGTATATTTAATTAAAATATAAATTGTTATAAGTTTATTGCATGCATAAATTGCTTTTTAATAATGGTCAAACGTCTTGATCGACACATAAAGAGACGATATCGTGTCGCCAAATGCCAATTTTTCTTTATCGACAGAAGACAATGTCGACTCGAGAAACCAAATACGGCCCCAGTATCAATTGTAATTCAGATTAGTAAATTGTAATTTAGAAAGTATCAATTATAATTCAGAAAAATTCAACATTCATCCAATTGCAGCAATTTCTGCAACAGGAATTTTATGTATGGAACGCAAAAGATTTTAATTTGCTTCACAGTTAGCCTAAACATTCGCTTTATATCGTTTGCACAAAATGGGTTATCAACTGGGAGACTTTTAGAGATTGTGACAGATAACACAACTTAGCATTGAAACAGTAACAATGGGACGATATCATGCATGGTGTCACAACTCTAATAAGGCCTGTCCCACTATATAGTTCGGAAGTGTGGACATTGAAAAACGCAGACGAAGCATTGATAGGAAGATTCGAAAGAAAAATCCTTCGTTTGATCTACAAAGGAATACAGGTTGATGGCGTTTGGAGGAGAAGATATAACTCAGAGTTGTATGAAATCAGTAAGATTCCAAACGTTGTTACAGTGATCAAAATAAACAGACTACGATGGATTGGTCATGTCCAACGAGGTGGGGAACGGAATCCGACAAAGATAATGCTGGGGAAAGTACCGCCAGGAAAACGGAGACCAGGTCGTCCTAAGAAAAGATACATAGATGGCGTCTAGGATGACTTGAGATAGTTGGGAATAAGAAACTCGAAAAGTCGAGCCAGGGATCGAGAATCATGGAGGCGAATGCTGGAGGAAGCCAAGGCCAACAATAGGCTGTGGAGCTCCTGATGATGATGATCATGCATTATGTGGCTAGGGGAATATTTATTCTGTAATGAAAGAAATTATTTGGTCAATTTACTGCATCAATGAGATGAATATTGAAATTTTCTGAATTACAATTGACAAATCTGAACTACAATTGATACTTTCTGAAATACAATTGACTAATCTGAATTACAATTGACGCTTTCTGAATTACAATTGGAAAAGTTGTAGAAAACTTTAAATCTCAAGAACTCTTATTATATTCTCAAGTTCTTGAGCTGACACAGGTAGGGATACGGAATCGGTATATGATACTCTACTCATAGGAGTATTTGGCTTTCGATACTCACATTATTACTTATAGCAGCGGTTTCCAAATTGTGGTACCAAATTACCTATAGTGAATAAAGAACGCGTTGAAATTGTAGGACTTTACATAGAAAACAATCGTTCAATTCTGAGTCTTCAGGCGTGCTTATCGTAAAAAATATGGGGGGAATTCGACGCCTTCATTCCCAGTTTGGTGGAGAGTTTCGATGAGTATGGGTTTATAGCCACTCGTCAGCGTCCCATTCGCCCTTGTCCGCGACACTCCAAGGAAGTTGTTGAAGCGGTAATTAAGAATGTTGTCGAGAACCTAAATGTGTAATATCGCCGACGATCTCAAGAGTTAAATGTGAGTGAAACGACTCTAAGGAGGTTATGAAACAAGATCTTCATCTCTTCCCTTACAAAGTGCGAGTAAGATCAATGATTGTTGCCAACGGACAAGCTGTCGCACGAGCCAGATTTTTTGGACAAAATGTTGATGCGGACGAAGTTCATTTTACACTCTCTGGCGGAGTCAATAAACAAACCTGTCGAATTTGGGAAACAGAGAACTTACACGTCATCCATGAAACACTAATGCACGATGAGAAGTCACTGTTTGCGCCGGAGTGTGCACAAAAATCATCATCGGACCATTTTCTTCAAAATTCGAGAAACCCTCGACGACGCACATTTGGATGTTCGTGCACTTTGTGTGTCCGAAAACGCATGAAAAAGGTCTGATGAACCTTTTTTCAACAAGACGGCGCACCTTGCCGCCACACCGCAGCCACTATGATAAAGTGCTTGCAAAAAAAAAGTTTATACCAGCAAGCCTAAGACCATTGACCAACTCAAAGCTAACATGCGAGCCGAAGTAGCTGCTATAATGCCCGAAAAAAGCTGACTTTTGCGTATCAAATTGAGGTTAATCGACATTGTATTCAAAAACTGATTTGAAATACATAAATGATGTTCTAAACAAATCTTGGTCATTTGTCAAAATCGGCTAAACAATGTCGGAGTTATTTAATGTCGAAATGCCGAAGGTCTATATGGCGCACCCCATCCCAAGTAAAAATCAGACTCGCCCGTTCTTAGTCTAAAGTAACATTTACAACGTCAAAATGCCTGCATGACACCCAAAACAGCCACGGTACGTCTGAGTAAAAAAATAGGACTCGCTCGCTACTTTTCCAAATACTGCCCACTACAGGCACCAACGGAATAGTCCAAACGAAGCATGGTACGCTCATACTACTTGGTGACCATAATGCTAAAAAGGGTGCCATTAAGCATACTCAGTAGACCGGGTCTCGTTCGATTGCGCAGGTCAAACAGCATTGGACGTAGTTAGTACTTAGTCGGGGGACCGTTTAGTAAAACGTCATTCGCGTGTGGGATGGTCGATTACGAATATATTCATATACGTAATAGAGCCATGCAGATAACTAGCAAGCGCATTTTTAGATTTTCATGCCGGTATCGGGAGCTTGCGTACCTCGAGGATGCATTTGTTCGCTATGCGTGCTAGTTTCGGGCGCGTATATGCTTTTCAAAAAATTAATCAACTAACTTTAATAACCACTGGCAATATCCTTTAATAAACACTGGCAACTTAAGTTTATATTGTTATTATTATTAAGTTGTAGGATTTGATCATGACCAATGGTAGAAGCCAAGTAAAGAATATTCGGAGCACTGCCCAGACCAATCAATATCTATAGTAGACTCCGCCACAGGGACAGCCTGGCGGCCTCCTTTTCAAGCTGGCGTTTGAGAAAGTGATCCGAGATTTGGGGGCACAGCGAAGGGCATAATTCTCAGCAATTCCGCCCAATTACTGAATTATGCAGACCTGGGGTGGAAGCACGTAAGTTGTTTCTATCGACTTCTTCATACAAATATTCAAGATTTTTGTATGAAAAGGTCGATTGAAACAACTTACGTGCTACCACCCCTGATTGAAGTGAATGGTAGAATATAAAAGCTGTACAGGGCGCTTTCATCCAGATTGAGCGGGTGGTCCCACAATCAAGGTAGAGAAGCGCGAATTTGAAGTAGTCAAATCATTTACCTACCTTGGGTCAGTAGTAACAGCCGACAATAACATGGCACCGGAAATTCGCAGACGGCTCCTTATGTAGTTGTAGTTCTAAACGCAGGGTTCAAATGCAGGGTTCATCGCCACCTTCTTCAACACCCCTTCGAACCCTCATAACCCTTAAACTATTCCCCCGTACTAAGCTTGCTGCTATACATTGCACCATGACGTGAAAAACGGCATAACGGACTTGTAGTAGAAAGGGTGATTCCTGAGCTTAGAACTGCCACATAAAAAAAGGGGCCCAATACACGAGCTTTTCATCCAACCATGCCACGCCAAAACAACCACAATTTGTATGCGCTTAAAATCTCGAGGTTGGATAGAGAGCTCGTACATTGGACCCTTTTTATCTAGCAGTTCGGATCGTGTCCCGTCGGTGTGGAAGAGAGCGATCATTGTGTAATTTTTGAAGAAGGGCGACAGTCGGCGAAAGTCATACAATCAGTAGTATTTGCGAAAATCATACAATCAAAGCAGCAGAAACATCGAGAGCAAACGATCCAGAAAGAACAAGCTGGATTTAGACCACATCAAGGATGCATTGATCAAGTATTCGCTCTCCGTCAGCTAATGGAAGCGGAAAACAAACTGTCGTCGTTATCTTCGATTTTGAACCAGCTTTCGATTGCAACAGCTTGTGAAGAGCCATTGAAACCGAATACGTGCCATTGAAAACCATCCAACTTCTCCAAGCGTCGTACGATGGCTCAACCAGTAGCGTTCGTATTCGAAGCGACTAATCCAAGGAATTCCCGATTCAAACAGGTATACGATAAGGAGACGTTGTTTCGCCACTTCTCTTTAACGTTGTGATCGACGCGTTTATGCGTGAAGCATTCGATGGCCGACGCGGAGCTCGATACGGCGACAACAACTTCGTAACCGACTTGATGCTCGCCGACACGTATGCCGAAGCAACAGATATCATATACGACATTTCTCGCATTAAAATTCAATGCGGAGAAGACAAAAGTGCGTATAACGCACGGATCGAAAGCCAGTGTTCACTTCGATGGAGCCCAAATCGAACAGGTCCGGATACTCAAATAGCATTGGTTGAGAAAAAGAAAGTGACGCAGCCGCATCGGTCAGGCAACAGCAACATTCACCTCGCTCAAGTCGACTACTGGTGGTTAGGACATGTTTGCCGAATGGATGAAAACCCCTTGCCACGTAAACTTCTCTGACGAGACCGCCCGGCATACTGGAGAATGCAGCGATCGGTACCGAAGAAAACCTGGCTAAAGAACATCGAGGGCGACTTAAAGAATCGATGATTATCAGTTACCGAGGCTTGAGACGTCGCTAAAAATCATCAAGGATGGAAACAAATGGAGTTCGAGACCTAGCGGCTGCAACTACAGCGTATTCGTTGCGGGGATGTCCTGCTCGGACCGCCAGCTAATGGATCAAAGAAGAACAAAGACTATGGATAGGTAATGCCTAACGAGATGCGGAACGGAACCCGACAAAGATAGTGCTGGGGGAAGTACCGTCAAGAAAACGGAGACCAGGTCGGCCTAAGAAAAGATGTATAGATGACGTCGAGGATGACTTGAGACAGTTGGGAATAGGAATCTGGAAAAGTCGGTCCATAGATCGACAATCATAGAGGCGACTGCTGAAAGAAGCCAAGGCCAACATTAGGCTGTGGAGCTCCTGATGATGATAAGATCAATGGATGAAATTGGAAACAACGACGAATATTTAAGCAGTCAAAGAAGATGTACGCTAAAATTGCTGGTGGTGTTATTTGCATCTGCTTATCTCTTTGTTAAATCTATAGCTGAAATGAAGCCCTGTGACCAATGCCAAAACAAAAGTTGTTTGGCCACCAAAGGGAGACGGTGCACAGGTAGGTAAAGATGAAAAGACTGTTTGAAAAGAAAATTTAAAGGTTTTTTTTTTTAACTTCCCAGTATAGGAATTCAACGTATTTTCATCTTTCAAGGTCCCAGGAGCATTTTAAGCAAAAAATTGGGAGGAAGTATGTGTGTGTGTGTGTATGTGCGTACGGATGTGGTCATTTTTTCCTGCACGATATCGCCCGAACCAAAACTGATATCGACTTCGTTGAGGTGTTGTTCGAAGCGTATTAACCGAAATATGATCTGAAAAGAATTTCATGAAATTCGGTCCAGCCGTTTTTTTGTTTGAGCGACGTAAGTGATTTTTGTACCTGCACGATATCGCCCGAACCACGAAAGATACTGACTTACTTGAGGTGCCGTTCGAAGCATATTAGTGACAATATTATTTGAAAAGATTTTTATAATATTCGGTCCAGCGGTTTTTTGGTTTAAATGACTTAAGTGATTTTTGTACCTGCACGATATCGCGCGAACTATAAAAGATATCGACTTAGTTGAGGTGCCGTTCGAAGAGTATTAACCAAAATATGATCTGAAAAGATTTTCATAAAATTCGGTCGAGCCGTTTTTTTGTTTAAGCGGCGTAAGTGATTTTTGTACCTACACGATATGGCCCGAACCACAAAAGATATTGACTTACTTGAGGTGCCGTTCGAAGCGTATTAGCGACAATATAATCTGAAAATATTTGTATAATATTCGGTCCAGCGGGTTTTTGGTTTAAATGACTTAAGTGATTTTTGTACCTGTACGATACCGCGCGAACTAAAAACTATATCGACTTCATTGAGGTGCCGAAAAACATTATTACATCAATTTTATATACATTTTCGTCATCCTAATCTTGTAAGTGCGCACATTTAGTTTGACATTTTAGCGAAAATATTGATAAACAATTGTGACAAATTCTCGGTATTATGCATATATTCTATATTGCCTATTGTTCATTTATTATTAAAATATCCAATCATAATATTCAACATCCGTCATACTGGGAAGTTGATCGTGTGGACCGAAAGGGTCGAACCCACATCCCAACTAGTTTTGGATTTTATTAATCTTGTTTTTTTTTATGTGAAAGACTAGAGTCTCAGGGAAGACCCTTTATACTGTCGACAATCTATTTTCTTCATATAGAGTGCAATGTCGAACAGCAGCTCTAGTCGGGGAAGGAAGGAGCTGCCACAACCTACCCGCGATATTTTTCAGTCCACCTACTTCCAACCATTACTATTGCGACTTTGACATCGGGGCATCGAGAAACAGCTCGCTGGAGTGTTATGCCTCCTGAAACGAGTTGAATCTCATCAACCAACCGATGACATGCGCTTTGGCGGAGCGGGGAAGGGCTAAGGAAGGCTATGACAAGAGGAATCAGGAATGTAAAGAGGGAAGAAGAAAGAAGGAAAGTTATGTAGGTGGGAAATTGGAAAAGGCGAAGGACCGTGGGGCTTGCCCGGGAATCGAACCCAGGACCTCTCGGATAGTAGCTAGACGCCTTACTCCGTAGGCTACCGAGGCCCCCCACCAGGTTGGTGGAGGTAATGAAGAAAGCGAATCGTTAAGGAGAGAAGCTCGCATATTTTGCCAAGCTCGCATAAATTGCCAAGGCCCAACAGGCCCAGAAACCGCAATTCGTTCGAAGGACAAAGGAAGTTACCAATTACGCCCCTACGAAATACGTTGCTGCGCAGAGAACACAGTTTGGTACTGGAATGAAGCTGCGAAACAAATTTTTAGGTCCATTAAACGAATATTAGGACAAGATTTTTAATAGCTGGAAAGTTAACTGGACAAAAGTCACAAAGAACGGCAAAAGTAGCTGAAGCCCAATTACTAGGAGGACGGTCGTGTGAATTGCCGCTGTAAAGATCCTAACTTACTTATTGTTAGTTTAACAGTTTTTTAGATCGACTCGTTGATGCAAGACGCAGGCTTGTTACGTTGCTTGAAAATAGATTGATTCCTTGATTTGCGGATCTTACATATATGAAATTTATGAAATATGTGCGCTTCCCTGGCGCTACCATCACCAAAATGTGTTGAATTTCTTTTCTGATATATGTATATTCAAAATAACTTAATAGGAACTTAAATCTTGACGAAAATCATAATAAATATAGTGGAATGTAAAATAATAAAATAAATAAGATTGTTAAGGAAAATCAAGGTATTGAAAGTTGACATTTTAAATCCCGTAAAAATAGTGTTAATTAAAATATTTATTTCATTATTTTTTTTTAAATATTATCGAACAAAGAATAAATTGTCTTAAAAATGTGTTTTTTTGTTAACAAAAGTATCTTAAAAATTGTACAATTCCTAATTTAATTATTTTGAATTTTACCTAAAAAAAAATAACTTTTTTTTTTAAATAAAATATTTAACGAACAACTTTTTTTCTCTTATCATTGGACAAAACAAACGTTACATTAAAAACAGAAAGAAAATTTTTAATCAGGCAAACTTACCCGATTCATCCCAGTCTTTACATAGAAGTGGATCGAAGGCTTCTAGAACACTAACGCGAGAACTGGAAGACGACAAACAAATATAAAGAACAAGTTAAGTTAAAGATTTACTGTTAAAAATAAAAAAATACTAAAAAATAATATTCGAAAAAATATTCCATACTTGTCTTCATGTCCGAGATCAATTAGGTCATCACTGCCCACAAGTTTCTTTGGTCTTCGCACAATATCACTGCCAGTTTTTGAGCTACCTGGAAGACTTCCGCTGGTGCTTGGTGCAGGTGATGTCCGATTTGCTGGCGTATTTAAGCTAGACACACTCGAGACTGATGCAGATTTTGGAATTTGAGAGATTTGGTGATGATTCGCAGGCGGCATCGGAGGTTGTTGTTGTTGTTGAAATTGATTTGGCATAAACTGCTTTAATAAAAAAATATATATTTTTGTTATCAATTAACCATATACAAGAAAACAGTAGATGTATGTACTTCTGTACGCGCATTAGTAGTTATACTTCTTTGGCGTGATTTTAAGACTAAATTTTAATTTGCATAAAAATAATTTTTGGATCTTTTTATTTTCGTTTGCGTTTGCCACTAGTCGACTCATTAGGCCTAACTACAATGGTCAAGACAGGCTTAAGATCCCTCATCAAATTCTCTTAAGACTGGCTAATTTTCTGTCAAAACGTAATGAATGTTAAGCTTTATACTATGCACCAAAAGCTGGATTAGCTTTTATCTACGTGATAATACTGCGCAGCATTTTGGTCGGCTAATCTCCGGCATTTCAAAAGGACATGGTTTGTGTTCTCTATCACATTGAGGAATGCTTGGTATTGTGTGGACTCATCTTGTCCGAACCGATAGAGGTATGCCCTCGTAACTCACCTCTCCACGCTCTCTCGTGACCTATCCTTCCACGTTTGTTATGAGCCTGTAGGCTCACCGACTTTGGGTAGACTCATTCTACTTCCTTTGCCCCTACTGCAATAGACGTCACTTCTAAATTATGTTTACTTTCCGCTGCTTCTTCTTCTTGTGCTTATGGTTACTCAATTGAATTGAGCGGGTTATACAGGAGACACACTAGCACCCTTAATCCAGATTATGACGTCAAAATGACCGCAACAGATACGCTGCTGTCGGTGCCGCTGGGTCTCGAACTCTATTCACGATTCGTTTTCATTCTTCCCGGTTTTTGGCGACGTTTCGAGCCGCGGTAACTGATGACCGTTGATTCTTTAGGTCACCCTCGATATTCTTTAGCCAGGTTTTCTTCGGTGCCGATCGCTGGATTCTCCAGCCTGCGGGGCGGTCTCGCCAGAGAAGTTTACGTGGCAAGGGGTCATCATCCATTCGGCAAACATGTCCAAACCACCGTAGTCGACGTTTTTGTATTTCTTCTTCGATCAGTTGGAAGACCTCGAGCTTCTTAACGTCCAGTTTGAGCAGTGTCCACGTTTCAGCTCCATAAAGAAGAATTGGAAGGATCAACTTTCGGCGTACTTTTGTTTTTATGGAAATATTTGTTCGTTTCCATATGCACCACTTGAGCGAGGCGAATGTTGCTGTTGCCTGTACGATGCGGCTGTGAACATCGGTCGTCGATGCTACTTTCGTTTCCTCAACCAATGATCCCAAATATTTGAACCTCGAAACCTGTTCGATTTCGGTATAAAATATATGAAAATAAAATGGAGTCTACGTCATTCTGACGTCACAACCCGGATTGAGTGTGCTAGTGCGATGAGGGTATTAAGGTAACTGAAATATCTTACGAAGAGTTTCATACTAAGGGCATTAACGTATCACGCAAATATAGCATCAATGATGGTGCCGTGTCGTGCTTTTGAAACCAATCGGTCATTATATTTATGGTTAGAATTACATGATTTTGGAGAAATTTAATAGGTTGACCCGAATCTTCGCCTCTGCCAGAAAATTCTTTTCATTTTTGTGTATGACCATAATACTTGCTAAAAAATTAGATTTTTGATATTTGAGTCATTTATACTGCTATAACAACTTGTAAATTTAAACTGTTTCACAGAGCTAACCTCTCAACCGTTAAAAATTGATACTGGAGTCCGCCAAGGCTCCATTCTAGGCCCTAAGCTTTTCAATACACGACTTCCCCCACAAAATTCCTCTCCTTAACATAACTTGCATACAATACTCTGACGATACACTTGTTTGAAGAACTCCAAACACACGTCAACAAAATAATAGATTTACCTAGATAAATGGAATATAGAAATAAATCAGGGGAAACGTTTAATAGCTTGCTTCAGGAGTCCCTCAGTTAAAGGACATAGAAACGCCCCGCGGGAATCAAAACTCTGCAAAATAACCATTAATTGTCACCCAATTAAGTTGAAATATTTTATGAAGTATCTGGGAGTCCAGATACACCACAGATTAAAATGGAGTCCACTCCAGACTCAAACTGAAAAACACTCGTATAATAGTACGACCAGTACTAACCTAAGCATTCCTTATATGGTGTCCAGTATCCCCACAGGTGGCAAATGAGTTACAGGTATTCGAAAGGAAAATACGTAATACACCAATCCTGTCATACATGTTCCAGCTAATGCAAAACAGACTTCGCCATCTAATCATGAACACGAATGAATTGGTAAGAAAAATAGTCAATGAAGGCATTGTGAAAGCGGCAGAGTTAGCGAGTAAACTCACGCCAAACGAAATTTAAATGAATAGTAAACTAGAGTTGAGCCGGATTTACATGAGGCAGTACATTTGTCCCTTACACGGTGGTAAATTGTACGAGACCTCAATTTTTTTAAATGTCCCGGTTCAAAAATAATGTCCTATTGATATATGAGCGTGTATCAAGATAAATAAAGCGAGGTGGAATTGTAAATTACGTAGTGGAAATACATTTCTTACTTTTTTGCGGCAGTAAAAATCCAATTTTAACTGCGACGAGATGAGATTGTAAGCAGGAACAGGAGAGACATTTCTGACTTTTTGCTTCAGTAAAATATCCCATTTTAACCGCGGCGAGGTGAGATTGTACATTGTACTTTTATTGCTACAATAAAATATCCAATTTGAACTACAAGAAGGTGGACTTGTAAACAGGAACTGGAGAGGAGAGACACTTCTTACTTTTTTTTGCGGCATTAAAATAACCAACTTGAGATTAGGCGAGGTAAGATTGTAAACACGAATTGGAGAGACATTTCTTGCTTCTTTTACGGTAGTAAAATATCAAATTGATGGGGTGAGATTGTAAATATGAGCTGAAGAGCCATTTCTTACATTTTTTGAGGGAGTGAAGTTTTGTAATGAAGAGATATTTCTTACATTTTTTGAGGGAGGAAAATTTTGTATTGGAGAGATTTTTTACTTCTTTTGCGGCAGCAAAATATCCATTAGCTTTTTTTTAAATTCAAGGAATCAAGAGTCAAATTAATTAAGTGAGTGTTTTCATTAACTTGATGCAAATCGGCTGTTTTTTTGTCCACTCAAGTAATATGACAATAGTGCGACGATGTCCCTACACCTACATACTCATGGGCCGTTTAATGTTTTTTTTTCATTTACTTGTTTTTGTCATTTTGGCATTACAATACCACCTCGCCTCATTTGAAGTATGACATTGTTCTAGCTCAAAAGAGAAAAGAGGCAACTCTTACAACCTCATTTTAAAATCGTGTCCTACCCAACATTATAGTAAACTACGAGCGAACTAGAAATTAAGTATACTGGTAAAATACCTCTGAAAAATGTAAGTCAGCGATACAAAAATAAAAGCACAGCCAGTTTAGCGCGGTTAATATGCTTGTGCCTTAAACACTACGAATCTTCCTATGCCCACGAAAAACCCAACTTACGCTTAGCGGATTAATCGAACATGAAATTTATTTCCCTCCATAGCCTCGGCATAAAGATCCCCTCACCCATCGACATCGTGAACTGGCATCGGCTACGAATTAATAATGATAATCCCAAGACCGGTTCTACACATTCAACGTTGCATTCCACTTTTTGACGCTCAATTCTGTCGCTCGTGTCTACACATATCAACTTTTCAAGAAGAAGATCGAAAGGCTCGGCTGTCACTGCTATCCGTGTACACTCATATTCATACATATTCGCACTTAAGAAGAGTACTATATCAATCTAGATCTTCAAACATTATATTCGTGAAAACTATCTGGTTTAAATCTATAAAGACCTGTATACAGGTTCGCAGCGTAGATCAGTAACAGGGGATGATTCCTCTAATTCCTCGTTTTTCTTAGACCTCTGATCGAAATTCCTGATTCAAAGGTGCCCACCGATCTATTAGCCTCTTAGTTCTCAAATTTTTGAGAAATTTAGATCAATGACAATAACAATATTTTTAATTGTTAACTTTTGAATTATATCATTAATTATTTGCTCAATGACAATAACTAATTTCAAATTTGTTAGCTTATGAACTTATAAAGTAGGACTTAGTGCCTTCTAAACGTCTGACGAACTTTACTTAAACTAATTGAAGACCATCCCCCTACTGATCTGGCCCATCAGTCTGGGATTGACGATTACAGAGAGTTTTTTTTTTCTTCATCACAAGAAAATAACTAAGGCCAATTAAAAAAGTTGTACATCAAAGACTCATGGTCAATATAGCGTCAAAGCTCGATCACTAAGGGACCCGCTGGGGTACACTAGCCTTGGCTAGTTAATTGAAAACAACAACAACATATTCGCACACTCATAAAAATGTTGAACATAAACACAAAAGCTGAACGCAAATTTCCATCCCATTCTGAGCTGCTTTCCATTTTCCTTTCAACTCTAGTCTGTTTCAAACTTTGCATTGGAGTGAAAGAGAAAAAAAGTTGAACGTCAAAAAATTGGATAAAAAGTTGAATGTGTAGAATCGGTCCAATGCCCTTGAAAATGGGAGTTGAAATGCTTGCCCTCCATTGCCTCCACCCCTTCGCCCATATCCTCCATGCTCCGCCTTCTCGGATTCCTGTGTTGCGAATTTCTCAAAATTTACTCTCATAATATTTTCAAAACGCGCCTAAAGAAGTATAACTTCAAAAAATAAACAATAAAATCACCTGAGGCACTTGAACTACAGCGCTTTGCGGATTTGCTACAAAATTTGTCGATTGCGTATTATTAGCTAGATCTATATTAATTGGCTGTTGCGATTGAGAATTAGATGGGAATAGATGCATTTGAAAACCATACGCTGGCGGTGGTGGAAAATTGAATGGTACCATCGGTGTTGGGCCAGGCTGCATATAGTGTGGCACTTGCGGCTTATATGCGCCAGCATATGGCTGCTGCTGCATACTATATAATTGATTCAAAGTTTCTGTTGTTAATGGAGTCTTTTGGGGCTGTTGTGCAGGTGTGTAAGGTACCAACTGCATTCCTTGCTGCATGGAGTTGGTTTGTATCATACTTTGCTGGGTTCCATATCCATAATTATGAATAGGAGGTGTTTGTGGCTGTTGCTGCTGTTGGACTTGTGAATTTAATCTATATAAAACACAAAATATTAAAAATCATCATATTACAAAACCCAATCAAAATACCTCTGAATATCCTCAATTAACTTATCAAAATTAATATTCTCCTCCTTTTTTGTTGCTGTTGGACTAGTGAACGACATTAAATCAATTTCATCCTTGCTACTTTCAGGTAATAAACGTATTTCACTGTGTCGTCTTGGTGGTACTACTGGTGGTGGACCAATTGATGTTTGTGAATCACTTCTACTACCAGCATTAAATGATCCTGGCCGTTGACGTTGTGCTGGTGCTGATAATCTACTTGAAACTGCTACATCAGAGCTGGAATATAATATTTTTGTACGACGAAATTCTTCCCATGCTAATGTTTCTAAGCTTAAGGCTGTTGCCTTTTCTAAATCATCTTGAAATTGTTTATCATAATCTAATTCGTTTGAGTTAGACATGATGTTTTGTTGTTTCTTTTATGCAGTTTCTTCGCAAGCTGGATTGACTGTAAAAGAAATTGATTTGGTCTATTAAGGTTTTGTTGAGCATAAGGTAAGTAAGTGAATGGAAAGACAAGAAGAAAAATTGTGAGATTGCGCTTAAATATACACAGCAGTAATGTTATTTTTATATTCTTAACTATTATCTTATGTTATAACTACGTGTCGAGCTATACCATGGGTATTCTTTGGTGGTACGTATCACCATCGACAGTTAGGTTTAACGCGTTTACGTAAAACTTTTTGCGCGCTTTGTAAACACTAGGTTTCAAAGCCTGCACCAGTTGGATCTTAAAAGGGTGAAATTTGATGTCTAAGCTTAAAATTCGGTGTATCGTCTTTTTTGGAAGAATGATGATGCTTTGCAGTGCACGGATTGGTGTGGATTTCCTCGCACGCTGCTTTCAACACGTTCAATGTTTTCTTCAGTCTGTGATGTTCAACTGGAGCCTAAGCGTGGATTATTAATGGTTGAACGTGTTGCACGGGACTTCTGCACCCACGTTCTGATCAAATCTTCACTTCGAGCTTTTCTCACGAAATCGTACTCCAACATTAGCTTTGAAGTACGCCTCAACGGCGACCGCACGTTGCTCATTAGTCCACTGTGAGATAGTGATTAAATAATCCGCACGGATGTCACGCCCCTCCGCGCAACGGTCATTGAAATATTTGAATTTCAATTCGTAAATCTGCCACGGAACACCCTAGACTATCAGTGGGATAGGAGCAGCACGAGCTTATGAAATAAAAACGTATCGCAACTGTTCTGGCTGATGGCAGTATGATTATAACCTCCAAGAGGTTTATATCTACATACATCGAGCGTGCCAGACACAAAAAAATATTCTTCTATACAATGTGCATGGACGTATTTTTATCTACCGTGACAATACCGCGCAGACGCGGACCGCCATCGGCCTACTATTCGCGAAAATAATATTTTGTCTGCACGGTTACATATGCAAAATGTAAGCACTATTCCCGCAAGCTTGATCCCACTCTAAATTCTAAAAAACTTGGGCTAATCTTCGTTCGCCATGCATCTGCGTTCATGCCGTTTTGATGCTGATGTAGTCTTCTCAATTCATCTTTTATCCAGTCTCCTCCTGATTCTGCAGCCACCTTCTTTTCTACTTTCTGCTTTGACTCCCTTAGTTCTGGTGGGTTTACTTTCGTTGTGTTGACTCGTTTGAGGTCCTTGAGATATTGCTTTCCTCTCCTTCCAATAGCATTAGATGTGAAGAGCTTTCTCCCGGGTTTTTTAAGATCCTTTCGCTACTAATCGTGGAAACTATATTTTCAATTACTACCTGACAACTTCGCATATTCCCTCGCCCGTAGTCATTTCTTTGTGTTTTAATTTCTTTCGTAGTCTAATCTTCCCTTCCTTGCCAATGGCTTTGAAAAAATTCTTTATACCCAAGTACAAAGCAACATTTTGAATCCAACAACCTCATATCTAAATTCCAATCCGGCGTCCGTAGATCCCATAGTTGTGAAACGACAGTATTAAAGGTAACGACTGATTGACAAGGGTGGCATTGCGTTACTGGTTCTTCTGGAAACGATGAACCCGGGGGTTATTGCCGGTCACAACATGTCGCAATTTCCTAGTTGCTGAGTGCAAGTAAAAATTGGTTGACCTACTTGTGTTCACCGCATACTTGCTGACGCTTGTAGCCACGGGTTGTTCGCCGTTGAATTGAAACGTTGAACACTAAGGCATTCCATTCTCGGGTTCACTCTCGTCTGCTTTCTAAACTTGGCCAACTCTACCAGTTTTCTCCTTCTGCTATTCGAGTTTTCTACTCTCTTCTCTCCAATATATTTTAATGTGTTCAACATAACAATGTTGAGTCCTCGTTTCTACTGTGCCTCTGGGAGTTTCGCAAGGTTCTATACTTGGCCGTCTTCTTTTTTCGATGTATGTCAATGATCTTCCCTCTGTTATCCATCACTCCTCCTTTCACCTGTACGCAGATGATCTCCGGTGTATACTTCATGTCCTGCTAATCAGTTAGTAAATAGAGTTACCCTTATCCGATGAAGGAATAAAACGTCAGCGGCCTCGCGACGCTTATATGGAGAGAGCTTAAGTTGAGAAATTTAAGTCTACTCTCATAAGGCGGAAGATTAAGTGGGTCATCCCACGGGAGGTCGCTGAGTGCAAATCAGACGAGCTTCCTTTGAACCGATTCGATTCTACCAACATGGGAGGAGTAGTAAGGAGACCATACCTGGGAGGCGTATTCAAGCAAAGGCCTAACTAAAGATACGTACAAGTGCTTAGTGATGAGGGGGTTGTTGAATTTCTTTGACCATCTTTTTATAAATCTCAAGACTGAATAGCCGTTGGAGGAGATATAGTTGATGTGGGTGGAGATGATTCGGACGACTTAATGTGGGTGGGGATGATTCGGACGACTTAAAAAGCTCAATAGGAGCCCAGGATGCGAAGTTTTCATACAGGATGGAGTAAAATCTTGCTGTATCGTCATCCAACTCATTAGATGAAGGCAACCAATTGAAATCGACCGAAGTGAGCTTGGATGACAGTTCTTCAAGGTTGACTTTTATAAATTTTAAGGTAAAGGTTGACTCCTCTGGGATTACCTTATTGTTAAAGGCAGACAGTATGAGAAGAGGGTGATTATTATTGACAGGCAACAAGATAATTGAGCTAGGCTCATTATTCATGTTGTCTGAGTCGAAAATGAATACAATACCTAACCGCCTTCCTAAAATATTATTCACACCGCTCATTTGGTACAAACCGCATGGAAATAAGGAATTCAGATAGCTGGATTCCCTAGAATTAAGGTTGTTTTCAGGAAGGTAGTTATTATCGTTATCATCGCAAGATGCCCATTTAGTTAAATTCACCTAGAAGTAGGAGTTTGTCTTTGGAATCCATCATATCCAGGATATGATTTGGGCAAGAGATTAGAATATCATAGAGGTTTTGACCTCTATCGTAAAGAGTGCTGAACATATCTGGTGGGATATAACAGTATGAGGTATCAAAAAGTTCGGCATTAAGGATCCTACTGTGTAACCAAGTTTCAGTGAAAGCGATTACATCGAAATCACTGGCCGAAGTCGACAGAAACACATCTTGGATTTTGGATCTAATTCCCCTCACGTTTTGGTAGTAGAAGAAAATCGTCTTAAGTTTTTGTTGAGACCTGTATGTAGAGTGTCAGGAATACGATGTACACGCGCGGGGAACAAAAGACTTTGAAGAGGCACAAGGAGGCCAGAACGAGGAGTCCAAAAGCTTTTCAGGGGTATTGGGCGGGGCAGTCAGAACAAAAGACGTAAACGGTTTGGAAACATTGCTGCTCTTTCTACAGGAACCTGTCGCAGTATTAATAGCTTTTCCCCTTAGGTATTCTGTAATTGCCTCGCACGTAGTTTCAGGGTAATACGCGAAATGAAAATATTTCGTGATCTGAGTACCGTTATCAAATTGGCGCAGGTTACCGAAGACTCAGTATCCCCAGTGCCCGACGATCCAACGATACTAAAAGATGTTGATGCCGTAATCCGGTTCTGGAATATATTTTGGACCCATTGGAAGTGAGGGGGCAGGGACAGACGAGCTAGTTGAGGGGTTCGCAAAGACAGCATCCTAGGGGATGTCGGATATCCTAGGGGTAACTTTAACGGAGCATCTGCGATGGAATGATCACATATTCCAAATCGCCAAACAAGCCTCCCAATGCCTTGGATTTCTCAAGAGATGCAAGTTCCTCCTCCAGCCAGCCGCATTGGCTACAATATACAAATCCTACATTCGGCCGCGCCTCGAATACAACTCGCATATCTGGGCAGGCGCCCCAAAAACCACCTTGGCTTGTCTCGACAAGGTGCAAAATCGTGCCCTCAAACTCATTGGTGATGGCCCCTTTCGCGCCTCCATAGACACCTTAGGCCACCGCAGGAATGTAGCAGCCCTCTCCATACTTTATCGATATTACCATGGCGACTGTTCCACTGAAATTCAGGATCTCCTGCCTGCACGGCAATACTTTTCCCGCAACACAAGACTAGCCCGCTCGGCTCACCCCCATACCCTACAGCCCCCTCGTTCACGCACAATACGGTTTAGAAGTTCGTTTATGAATAGAACAACTCGACTGTGGAATAATCTCCCGCAGTCAGTATTTCCGAACTCGTACAACACCTTAGAGTTCAAACGTGAGGTTCATCGTCATTTTCTTCTACACCCTCCAGACCCCCTCTAACCTTTCCTATTCTCCTTTCTTCTTCAAACCAAGCTTACTACTAGACATTGCACCATTTTTTTTTTTTTTTTTATGTGACAGTGCTAAGCTCAGGAGTCACCCTTTGTACTACCAGTCCGTCATGTCATTTGTCACGTCATGGTGCAATGTCTAGCAGTAAGCTTAGTACGGGGAGGGGAGGGGGGTATAGGTTAAGGGTTAAAAGGAACGGGGGGGTATTGAAGAAGGTGGTGATGAACCCTGCGTTTGAACTCTTGGATGTTGTAGGAGCTCGGAAATACTGACTGCGAGAGACTATTCCACAGTCGAGTTGTTCTATTAACAAACGAATTCATATCTTGTTGAGTGCGTGAAAGGGGGAGTTGCAGGTGAAGGGAATGAGACGAGTGGGCTAATCTGGTGTTGCGGTTGTAAGATTGCCGTGGAGGCAGGAGAGCGTTTAACTCGGAGGAACAGTCATTATGATAGTAGCGATAAAATTTTGTCAGTGCTGCTACATTCCTACGGTGGCTGAGGGGGTCGATGGTGGAGCCAGCGGTGTCGTCATCAATTAATTTAAGGGCCTTTTTTTGGACCTTATCTAACCATGCCAAGGTGGTTATTGGAGCGCCGCCCCAAACGAGGGAGTTATATTCGAGAAGAGGACGTATGTAGGATTTATAAATAACAGCACGGGCCGATGGCTGGAGGAGGAACTTGCACCTCTTAAGAAATCCCAAGCACTGGGATGCTTGTTTGGCGATTTGGAATATGTGATCATTCCAACGAAGGTCTTTGGCTAATGTCACGCCTAAGATGTGTAGGGATGGGTCGGCCTTTAGTTCAACGTCATCCACTGTCAAGGATGGTGAGGTGTTGAACTTCTTTTTTGAGATAAGACAGTACTTGGTTTTAGAGGCGTTGAATTTGACACGATTCTTCTCTCCCCAATCTAGAATTAGTTTGATGTCTTTTTTAATAGAGTTGAACATTAGTTCACGATCATCAAGACAGGATCTGGCATGTGTCTGTCTTGTATCGAAGCTGTACGAGTAACGTAGAGTACCGTCGTCAGCGAAGCTGAGAAGTGGGTTGGAGGGGATTGAAAGTAGGTCATTTATAAAGATTAGAAAAAGGGCCGGTGATAAAATTGACCCCTGAGGGACCCCCGCAGAGATGGGGTGAGATTCAGATTTGACGCCATCCAATAATACCTTAATTGAACGGCCGGAAAGGAAACTCTCAACCCACTTATACAGAAGTGAGTCAATTCCAATAGCTTGGAGTTTAGCTAACAAGGCTGAGTGCCATACTCTATCAAAAGCCTTGGAGATATCCAAAGCAACCAAACTAGATTCGCCAGATCCATGCAAACTTCGGCTGAGGTGTTCTGTAAGGCAAACTAAAAGATCACCAGTGGATCTTTTTTGACGGAAGCCGTATTGTTTGTCGCTGATAAGTTGGTTGGATTCTAGATATCCCATAAGCTTTTTGTTAATTATCGTCTCCATGGTTTTGGAGAGAATAGAAGTAATTGCTATTGGGCGGTAGTTGGAGGGATCGCTGGAGTCACCTTTTTTCGGTATTGGCTGAACATGGGCAAGTTTCCAAGAGTCTGGGTAAACTCCGGAAGAGTATGATAGGGCAAAAAGTTTGCGCAGAGGTCTAGCCAAAGGTGAGGCGCATTGTTTTAAGACGATAGGGGGTATATTATCGGGTCCAGTCGATTTGTTTACATCGAGCTCCTTGAGGCACCTGTACACCTCGCGAGTCCTGAAGAAAACCCTGTCCATTAGATGAGCGCTGAGCTCAAGAACCGGGGGTAGCATATCAGTTTGGGGTAAAGAAGAATTGGAAGCCAACAGAGATGCTAATAAATCGGCCTTGGATTTGCTGTCTGTTATCACCTTTTCATTGTGGATAAGTGAAGGAGTTGTGGATGAAGTGAAATTCTTCTTAATGGAGCTTACCAAGGACCAGAAGTTCTTGCTACCAGAGGTTGCATTAAGGAGTTTACTTCTCAACTTGCTGTCAAATGAATTTTTGACATTCCTGATGGTGACTTTACAGGAATTTCTTAGTTTTATGTACTCTGCACGGAGCGATTCACTCGGGGAGCTCTTGTAAGCTCGAAAGGCGGCTTCTTTATTTCTGATTGCATTCATACACTCCTGATTAAACCATCTGTTGGGCCTAGCCTTCACAGATTTGGTAGAATGAGGAATGAACAAATGCATTCCTGCCTGTATGATCCTGGTGATACGGATAGCGGCAGAGTTGGCGTTTCTATTCCGGAAACACAGATTCCAGTCTGTAGACTGGAAAAAATTAATAAGCCCCAGCCAATTGGCCTTCCCATAATGCCATACAGTTCTTCGAACTGGTTTGGGAGGGGCGGAAAATTCGAATGGGAAATTAGCGCTGATTAGGCAGTGGTCTGAATTGCCGAGAGGTGAATCAACTTCGACGGAGTAACGCGCTGGATGAGAAGTTAGAAAAAGATCAAGGAGATATCTTCCTTGATCAGCAACATCAGGGACTCTTGTGGGATGATCCACAATTTGATGCAAGTTATTGATGTCTGCAAAGAGCTCGACGTCCTTGCCAGAAGTACTGGTGCCATTTGAGTAAGTCAGCCATTTAACGTTGTGAACATTGAAATCACCCGCAACGATGAGATGAACTGAACGACATGAGGGACTGGTAGTATAAAGGGTTACACCTAAGCTTGGTTTTTTCATATAAAAAAAAAGACAGCATCCGTAGCGGTGACTTTACGACTTCGTTTACTGTGCTTTCTACGGGTTTTCGGGTGGTCAGGAGCCAGCCTCCATCGAAGGACCCTTCTCAAGTATTATGGCCGGGCCATTCAAGGCTGTGAAGTTTAGAGTAGCTATATCATCCTTCGTTAGAGAAAGAGCTGTGGAGCAGGGTGCAGAAAGAAACTGCTCCCTTACCTGCGGGATGTCATTAGATACTGTCGCCGCTGAGGGGTTGTTTATTCCATCATTGACGCTTTAAATTTTAGGGATACAGAACTCAGGGAATTGTGATTTTGTACCACTGCTATAGAAAGCGATTCAATATCAGCCCAAACACGCTTGGTACTCCTTTTAATGTCATCTAATATAGGATGAAGGTAAAGTTCTTATATACGCTTGGAATATGAGGATTTTATTCTCATAACGTGCTTTCAGCAGACTGATTGAATTTTTGAAACCGCTTTCATCCAAACTAATATGAGCCTGAAGTTCCGAACGTTCGATCGAACGATTTTAGAAAAAAAAATTAAATTTTGAAACTGACTATCGGGCCTTAAAAAACAAGTAAATAATTGTTTTTTGATACCAGACAGACAGTGGGGGTCTCGAAAAATATCATACCTAAATTATTAACCCCGAATTATAAATCTACCCCTAACTCACCCCCTAAAAATGATTATTTTTGAAAAAAATATTTAGAGGCTTTAGACCCCGCTGAAATTTTTACCACGCGTTAAGAGGGATGTTAGTAGATTCCTGAAGAAATCTCAAGTCTATATCATCGTCGGAAGCCACCCTTATGCCACCCTGAAGCCACCCCTAGGGGTGATTATTTTAAAAACTATGGTTAGAGGCTTTAGACCCCGCTGAAATTTTTACCACGCGTTAAGAGGGATGTTAGTAGATTCCTGAAGAAATCCCAAGTCTATATCATCGTCGGAAGCCACCCTTATGCCACCCTGAAGCCACCCCTAGGGTGATTATTTTAAAAACTATAGTTAGAGGCTTTAGACCCCGCTGAAATTTTTACCACGCGTTAAGAGGGATGTTAGTAGATTCCTGAAGAAATCCCAAGTCTATATCATCGTCGGTCGCCACCCTTATGCCACCCTGAAGCCACCCCTAGGGTGATTATTTTAAAAACTATAGTTAGAGGCTTTAGACCCCGCTGAAATTTTTACCACGCGTTAAGAGGGATGTTAGTAGATTCCTGAAGAAATCCCAAGTCTATATCATCGTCGGAAGCCACCCTTATGCCACCCTGAAGCCACCCCTAGGGGTGATTATTTTAAAAACTATGGTTAGAGGCTTTAGACCCCGCTGAAATTTTTACCACGTGTTAAGAGGGATGTTAGTAGATTCCTGAAGAAATCCCAAGTCTATATCATCGTCGGAAGCCACCCTTATGCCACCCTGAAGCCACCCCTAGGGTGATTATTTTAAAAACTATAGTTAGAGGCTTTAGACCCCGCTGAAATTTTTACCACGCGTTAAGAGGGATGTTAGTAGATTCCTGAAGAAATCCCAAGTCTATATCATCGTCGGAAGCCACCCTTATGCCACCCTGAAGCCACCCCTAGGGGTGATTATTTTAAAAACTATAGTTAGAGGCTTTAGACCCCGCTGAAATTTTTACCACGCGTTAAGAGGGATGTTAGTAGATTCCTGAAGAAATCCCAAGTCTATATCATCGTCGGAAGCCACCCTTATGCCACCCTGAAGCCACCCCTAGGGTGATTATTTTAAAAACTATAGTTAGAGGCTTTAGACCCCGCTGAAATTTGTACCACGCGTTAAGAGGGATGTTAATAGATTCCAGAAAAAATCCCAAGTCTATATCATCGTCGGAAGCCACCCTTATGCCACCCTGAAGCCACCCCTAGGGGTGATTATTTTAAAAACTATAGTTAGAGGCTTTAGACCCCGCTGAAATTTTTACCACGCGTTAAGAGGGATGTTAGTAGATTCCTGAAGAAATCTCAAGTCCATAACATCGTCGGTCGCCACCCTTATGCCACCCTGAAGCCACCCCTAGGGGTGATTATTTTAAAAACTATAGTTAGAGGCTTTAGACCCCGCTGAAATTTGTACCACGCGTTAAGAGGGATGTTAATAGATTCCAGAAAAAATCCCAAGTCTATATCATCGTCGGAAGCCACCCTTATGCCACCCTGAAGCCACCCCTAGGGGTGATTATTTTAAAAACTATGGTTAGAGGCTTTAGACCCCGCTGAAATTTTTACCACGCGTTAAGAGGGATGTTAGTAGATTCCTGAAGAAATCTCAAGTCCATAACATCGTCGGTCGCCACCCTTATGCCACCCTGAAGCCACCCCTAGAGGTGATTGTTTTAAAAACTATAGTTAGAGGCTTTAGACCCCGCTGAAATTTGTACCACGCGTTAAGAGGGATGTTAATAGATTCCTGAAGAAATCCCAAGTCTATATCATCGTCGGAAGCCACCCTTATGCCACCCTGAAGCCACCCCTAGGGTGATTATTTTAAAAACTATAGTTAGAGGCTTTAGACCCCGCTGAAATTTTTACCACGCGTTAAGAGGGATGTTAGTAGATTCCTGAAGAAATCTCAAGTCCATAACATCGTCGGTCGCCACCCTTATGCCACCCTGAAGCCACCCCTAGGGGTGATTATTTTAAAAACTATAGTTAGAGGCTTTAGACCCCGCTGAAATTTGTACCACGCGTTAAGAGGGATGTTAATAGATTCCAGAAAAAATCCCAAGTCTATATCATCGTCGGAAGCCACCCTTATGCCACCCTGAAGCCACCCCTAGGGGTGATTATTTTAAAAACTATGGTTAGAGGCTTTAGACCCCGCTGAAATTTTTACCACGCGTTAAGAGGGATGTTAGTAGATTCCTGAAGAAATCTCAAGTCCATAACATCGTCGGTCGCCACCCTTATGCCACCCTGAAGCCACCCCTAGAGGTGATTGTTTTAAAAACTATAGTTAGAGGCTTTAGACCCCGCTGAAATTTGTACCACGCGTTAAGAGGGATGTTAATAGATTCCTGAAGAAATCCCAAGTCTATATCATCGTCGGAAGCCACCCTTATGCCACCCTGAAGCCACCCCTAGGGTGATTATTTTAAAAACTATAGTTAGAGGCTTTAGACCCCGCTGAAATTTTTACCACGCGTTAAGAGGGATGTTAGTAGATTCCTGAAGAAATCTCAAGTCCATAACATCGTCGGTCGCCACCCTTATGCCACCCTGAAGCCACCCCTAGGGGTGATTATTTTAAAAACTATAGTTAGAGGCTTTAGACCCCGCTGAAATTTTTACCACGCGTTAAGAGGGATGTTAATAGATTCCTGAAGAAATCCCAAGTCTATATCATCGTCGGAAGCCACCCTTATGCCACCCTGAAGCCACCCCTAGGGTGATTATTTTAAAAACTATAGTTAGAGGCTTTAGACCCCGCTGAAATTTTTACCACGCGTTAAGAGGGATGTTAGTAGATTCCTGAAGAAATCTCAAGTCCATAACATCGTCGGTCGCCACCCTTATGCCACCCTGAAGCCACCCCTAGGGGTGATTATTTTAAAAACTATAGTTAGAGGCTTTAGACCCCGCTGAAATTTGTACCACGCGTTAAGAGGGATGTTAATAGATTCCAGAAAAAATCCCAAGTCTATATCATCGTCGGAAGCCACCCTTATGCCACCCTTATGCCACCCTGAAGCCACCCCTAGGGGTGATTATTTTAAAAACTATGGTTAGAGGCTTTAGACCCCGCTGAAATTTTTACCACGCGTTAAGAGGGATGTTAGTAGATTCCTGAAGAAATCTCAAGTCCATAACATCGTCGGTCGCCACCCTTATGCCACCCTGAAGCCACCCTGAAGCCACCCCTAGAGGTGATTGTTTTAAAAACTATAGTTAGAGGCTTTAGACCCCGCTGAAATTTTTACCACGCGTTAAGAGGGATGTTAGTAGATTCCAGAAAAAATCCCAAGTCTATATCATCGTCGGTCGCCACCCTTATGCCACCCTGAAGCCAACCTGAAGCCACCCCTAGAGGTGATTGTTTTAAAAACTATAGTTAGAGGCTTTAGACCCCGCTGAAATTTTTACCACGCGTTAAGAGGGATGTTAGTAGATTCCAGAAAAAATCCCAAGTCTATATCATCGTCGGAAGCCACCCTTATGCCACCCTGAAGCCACCCCTAGGGGTGATTATTTTAAAAACTATGGTTAGAGGCTTTAGACCCCGCTGAAATTTTTACCACGCGTTAAGAGGGATGTTAGTAGATTCCTGAAGAAATCTCAAGTCCATAACATTGTCGGTCGCCACCCTTATGCCACCCTGAAGCCACCCTGAAGCCACCCCTAGAGGTGATTGTTTTAAAAACTATAGTTAGAGGCTTTAGACCCCGCTGAAATTTTTACCACGCGTTAAGAGGGATGTTAGTAGATTCCTGAAGAAATCTCAAGTCCATAACATCGTCGGTCGCCACCCTTATGCCACCCTGAAGCCAACCTGAAGCCACCCCTAGAGGTGATTGTTTTAAAAACTATAGTTAGAGGCTTTAGACCCCGCTGAAATTTTTACCACGCGTTAAGAGGGATGTTAGTAGATTCCTGAAGAAATCTCAAGTCCATAACATCGTCGGTCGCCACCCTTATTCCACCCTGAAGCCACCCCTAGAGGTGATTATTTTAAAAACTATAGTTAGAGGCTTTAGACCCCGCTGAAGTTTTTACCACGCGTTAAGAGGGATGTTAGTAGATTCCTGAAGAAATCTCAAGTCCATAACATCGTCGGTCGCCACCCTTATGCCACCCTGAAGCCAACCTGAAGCCACCCCTAGAGGTGATTGTTTTAAAAACTATAGTTAGAGGCTTTAGACCCCGCTGAAATTTTTACCACGCGTTAAGAGGGATGTTAGTAGATTCCTGAAGAAATCTCAAGTCCATAACATCGTCGGTCGCCACCCTTATGCCACCCTGAAGCCAACCTGAAGCCACCCCTAGAGGTGATTGTTTTAAAAACTATAGTTAGAGGCTTTAGACCCCGCTGAAATTTTTACCACACGTTAAGAGGGATGTTAGTAGATTCCTGAAGAAGTCTCAAGTCCATAACATCGTCGGTCGCCACCCTTATGCCACCCTGAAGCCAACCTGAAGCCACCCCTAGAGGTGATTGTTTTAAAAACTATAGTTAGAGGCTTTAGACCCCGCTGAAATTTTTACCACGCGTTAAGAGGGATGTTAGTAGATTCCTGAAGAAATCTCAAGTCCATAACATCGTCGGTCGCCACCCTTATGCCACCCTGAAGCCACCCCTAGAGGTGATTGTTTTAAAAACTATAGTTAGAGGCTTTAGACCCCGCTGAAATTTTTACCACGCGTTAAGAGGGATGTTAGTAGATTCCAGAAAAAATCCCAAGTCTATATCATCGTCGGAAGCCACCCTTATGCCACCCTGAAGCCACCCCTAGGGGTGATTATTTTAAAAACTATGGTTAGAGGCTTTAGACCCCGCTGAAATTTTTACCACGCGTTAAGAGGGATGTTAGTAGATTCCTGAAGAAATCTCAAGTCCATAACATCGTCGGTCGCCACCCTTATGCCACCCTGAAGCCAACCTGAAGCCACCCCTAGAGGTGATTGTTTTAAAAACTATAGTTAGAGGCTTTAGACCCCGCTGAAATTTTTACCACGCGTTAAGAGGGATGTTAGTAGATTCCAGAAAAAATCCCAAGTCTATATCATCGTCGGAAGCCACCCTTATGCCACCCTTATCCCACCCTGAAGCCACCCCTAGGGGTGATTATTTTAAAAACTATGGTTAGAGGCTTAAGACCCCGCTGAAATTTTTACCACGCGTTAAGAGGGATGTTAGTAGATTCCTGAAGAAATCTCAAGTCCATAACATCGTCGGTCGCCACCCTTATGCCACCCTGAAGCCACCCTGAAGCCACCCCTAGAGGTGATTGTTTTAAAAACTATAGTTAGAGGCTTTAGACCCCGCTGAAATTTTTACCACGCGTTAAGAGGGATGTTAGTAGATTCCAGAAAAAATCCCAAGTCTATATCATCGTCGGTCGCCACCCTTATGCCACCCTGAAGCCAACCTGAAGCCACCCCTAGAGGTGATTGTTTTAAAAACTGTAGTTAGAGGCTTTAGACCCCGCTGAAATTTTTACCACGCGTTAAGAGGGATGTTAGTAGATTCCTGAAGAAATCTCAAGTCCATAACATCGTCGGTCGCCACCCTTATGCCACCCTGAAGCCAACCTGAAGCCACCCCTAGAGGTGATTGTTTTAAAAACTATAGTTAGAGGCTTTAGACCCCGCTGAAATTTTTACCACGCGTTAAGAGGGATGTTAGTAGATTCCAGAAAAAATCCCAAGTCTATATCATCGTCGGAAGCCACCCTTATTCCACCCTGAAGCCACCCCTAGAGGTGATTATTTTAAAAACTATAGTTAGAGGCTTTAAACCCCGCTGAAATTTCTACCACGCGTTAAGAGGGATGTTAGTAGATTCCTGAAGAAATCTCAAGTCCATAACATCGTCGGTCGCCACCCTTATTCCACCCTGAAGCCACCCCTAGAGGTGATTATTTTAAAAACTATAGTTAGAGGCTTTAGACCCCGCTGAAATTTCTACCACGCGTTAAGAGGGATGTTAGTAGATTCCTGAAGAAATCTCAAGTCCATAACATCGTCGGTCGCCACCCTTATGCCACCCTGAAGCCACCCCTAGAGGTGATTATTTTAAAAACTATAGTTAGAGGCTTTAGACCCCGCTGAAATTTTTACCACGCGTTAAGAGGGATGTTAGTAGATTCCTGAAGAAATCTCAAGTCCATAACATCGTCGGTCGCCACCCTTATTCCACCCTGAAGCCACCCCTAGAGGTGATTTTTTTAAAAACTATAGTTAGAGGCTTTAGACCCCGCTGAAATTTCTACCACGCGTTAAGAGGGATGTTAGTAGATTCCTGAAGAAATCTCAAGTCCATAACATCGTCGGTCGCCACCCTTATGCCACCCTGAAGCCACCCTGAAGCCACCCCTAGAGGTGATTGTTTTAAAAACTATAGTTAGAGGCTTTAGACCCCGCTGAAATTTTTACCACGCGTTAAGAGGGATGTTAGTAGATTCCAGAAAAAATCCCAAGTCTATATCATCGTCGGTCGCCACCCTTATGCCACCCTGAAGCCAACCTGAAGCCACCCCTAGAGGTGATTGTTTTAAAAACTATAGTTAGAGGCTTTAGACCCCGCTGAAATTTTTACCACGCGTTAAGAGGGATGTTAGTAGATTCCTGAAGAAATCTCAAGTCCATAACATCGTCGGTCGCCACCCTTATGCCACCCTGAAGCCAACCTGAAGCCACCCCTAGAGGTGATTGTTTTAAAAACTATAGTTAGAGGCTTTAGACCCCGCTGAAATTTTTACCACGCGTTAAGAGGGATGTTAGTAGATTCCAGAAAAAATCCCAAGTCTATATCATCGTCGGAAGCCACCCTTATTCCACCCTGAAGCCACCCCTAAAGGTGATTATTTTAAAAACTATAGTTAGAGGCTTTAGACCCCGCTGAAATTTCTACCACGCGTTAAGAGGGATGTTAGTAGATTCCTGAAGAAATCTCAAGTCCATAACATCGTCGGTCGCCACCCTTATTCCACCCTGAAGCCACCCCTAGAGGTGATTATTTTAAAAACTATAGTTAGAGGCTTTAGACCCCGCTGAAATTTCTACCACGCGTTAAGAGGGATGTTAGTAGATTCCTGAAGAAATCTCAAGTCCATAACATCGTCGGTCGCCACCCTTATTCCACCCTGAAGCCACCCCTAGAGGTGATTATTTTAAAAACTATAGTTAGAGGCTTTAGACCCCGCTGAAATTTTTACCACGCGTTAAGAGGGATGTTAGTAGATTTCTGAAGAAATCTCAAGTCCATAACATCGTCGGTCGCCACCCTTATGCCACCCTGAAGCCACCCTGAAGCCACCCCTAGAGGTGATTGTTTTAAAAACTATAGTTAGAGGCTTTAGACCCCGCTGAAATTTTTACCACGCGTTAAGAGGGATGTTAGTAGATTCCAGAAAAAATCCCAAGTCTATATCATCGTCGGTCGCCACCCTTATGCCACCCTGAAGCCAACCTGAAGCCACCCCTAGAGGTGATTGTTTTAAAAACTATAGTTAGAGGCTTTAGACCCCGCTGAAATTTTTACCACGCGTTAAGAGGGATGTTAGTAGATTCCTGAAGAAATCTCAAGTCCATAACATCGTCGGTCGCCACCCTTATTCCACCCTGAAGCCACCCCTAGAGGTGATTATTTTAAAAACTATAGTTAGAGGCTTTAGACCCCGCTGAAATTTCTACCACGCGTTAAGAGGGATGTTAGTAGATTCCTGAAGAAATCTCAAGTCCATAACATCGTCGGTCGCCACCCTTATTCCACCCTGAAGCCACCCCTAGAGGTGATTATTTTAAAAACTATAGTTAGAGGCTTTAGACCCCGCTGAAATTTTTACCACGCGTTAAGAGGGATGTTAGTAGATTTCTGAAGAAATCTCAAGTCCATAACATCGTCGGTCGCCACCCTTATGCCACCCTGAAGCCACCCCTAGAGGTGATTGTTTTAAAAACTATAGTTAGAGGCTTTAGACCCCGCTGAAATTTTTACCACGCGTTAAGAGGGATGTTAGTAGATTCCAGAAAAAATCCCAAGTCTATATCATCGTCGGTCGCCACCCTTATGCCACCCTGAAGCCAACCTGAAGCCACCCCTAGAGGTGATTGTTTTAAAAACTATAGTTAGAGGCTTTAGACCCCGCTGAAATTTTTACCACGCGTTAAGAGGGATGTTAGTAGATTCCTGAAGAAATCTCAAGTCCATAACATCGTCGGTCGCCACCCTTATTCCACCCTGAAGCCACCCCTAGAGGTGATTATTTTAAAAACTATAGTTAGAGGCTTTAGACCCCGCTGAAATTTCTACCACGCGTTAAGAGGGATGTTAGTAGATTCCTGAAGAAATCTCAAGTCCATAACATCGTCGGTCGCCACCCTTATTCCACCCTGAAGCCACCCCTAGAGGTGATTATTTTAAAAACTATAGTTAGAGGCTTTAGACCCCGCTGAAATTTCTACCACGCGTTAAGAGGGATGTTAGTAGATTTCTGAAGAAATCTCAAGTCCATAACATCGTCGGTCGCCACCCTTATGCCACCCTGAAGCCACCCTGAAGCCACCCCTAGAGGTGATTGTTTTAAAAACTATAGTTAGAGGCTTTAGACCCCGCTGAAATTTTTACCACGCGTTAAGAGGGATGTTAGTAGATTCCAGAAAAAATCCCAAGTCTATATCATCGTCGGTCGCCACCCTTATGCCACCCTGAAGCCAACCTGAAGCCACCCCTAGAGGTGATTGTTTTAAAAACTATAGTTAGAGGCTTTAGACCCCGCTGAAATTTTTACCACGCGTTAAGAGGGATGTTAGTAGATTCCTGAAGAAATCTCAAGTCCATAACATCGTCGGTCGCCACCCTTATTCCACCCTGAAGCCACCCCTAGAGGTGATTATTTTAAAAACTATAGTTAGAGGCTTTAGACCCCGCTGAAATTTCTACCACGCGTTAAGAGGGATGTTAGTAGATTCCTGAAGAAATCTCAAGTCCATAACATCGTCGGTCGCCACCCTTATTCCACCCTGAAGCCACCCCTAGAGGTGATTATTTTAAAAACTATAGTTAGAGGCTTTAGACCCCGCTGAAATTTCTACCACGCGTTAAGAGGGATGTTAGTAGATTCCTGAAGAAATCTCAAGTCCATAACATCGTCGGTCGCCACCCTTATTCCACCCTGAAGCCACCCCTAGAGGTGATTATTTTAAAAACTATAGTTAGAGGCTTTAGACCCCGCTGAAATTTCTACCACGCGTTAAGAGGGATGTTAGTAGATTCCTGAAGAAATCTCAAGTCCATAACATCGTCGGTCGCCACCCTTATTCCACCCTGAAGCCACCCCTAGAGGTGATTATTTTAAAAACTATAGTTAGAGGCTTTAGACCCCGCTGAAATTTTGTACACTAAGTAAGGGTGGTATTAGAAACTACCACAAAAAATTTCAAGTTCATAACATTCCCAGGCGAAATGATTATTTTGGAAAGAATAGTCAGAGGCCTGTGAACTTGCTATAAATTTGATTCTCAGTGCCCTACAAACGCCCTACAAAAATTTAAAATGTTCTAAAAGAAATATGTTACAAATTACGTGCTTAAATAATTAATAAAAATCTTTGCCACCCAAAGATTTGTATTTGGCGATCTCCACTAACACCAAATTTCGGCTGTTCACCTCCAACACGTTAAGGCAGTTCTTTTGTACGGTTGCAAAACAACGAAAGTCTGGGTGGCATCACAGGGCGCCTACAAGTCTTCATCAACAGATTCCTGCTTCGTATCCTAAAAATCCGCTGGCGAGATATAATTTTAATAGACGGATAGACAACCAAATCAGGCGAAGGAAATGGAATTGGCCACACTTTGCAACGCGAAAACAAAAATCTAGCCAAACAGGCCCTTGACTGGAATACGCAAGGATCCCGTCGAGTAGAAAGACCTAGAGCAAGGTGGAGGAGAACCCTACTAGAAGAAGCCGCAGCAGCTGGGAGATCCTGGTCGGAGCTGAGAGCTGTCGCGCAAAACAGAGTCCGCTCGGGATTAAAGGAGCTCTTAAAGAAGAGAAAGAAGAAAGAAGAACCTAAAAAATCTAATAAATACATCACACAATTCTCATTTTCTTCTTAATTTTTTGTTGAGAGGAATACATAACATTAGAAATGTGTGTTGTGTTCTTATGATTTTACCAGCACTGATTTGGTTCTGAAAAGGACTATGGCTGTTTCTCGTTATTTTCCAGAGTGGCGATTCCATTGATGATTCTAAATTCCCTGACTTTTCCCTGACGTATCTAAAAAATTCCCTGACCTAACAAAACAATTGTGATGAAACATAATATACTATAATATTAAATGTATATGTTCGAACAATTTATAATGGGTATTCAAAGAACGATATTTGAAAGCGAGATATTTAGAAATTCAAATTGAAGGGTTCAACTGACAATTTTTGCCATATACTTATACTTTTTTTTGGCAAAATTGGATTCGTCGCCGAATAACCTGTCCTTTACTCTTGTTGTTTTAATATAATATAAGAACGTCTCAAATACGCCCAAATGTATCTCTGATAAAATCTTTGAAGCTAAATTACTCGAAATTCAAATTTTTCGAGTTGAATCCTTTTAGGTTTAACCAATCTCTCCATCATGTCTTTTATTGCACCACTAATGGTAGAGTACAGGAAAGGGGCAAACGGTGCATCAGACTGAATTTCAGTCATGAATGGCTCAATTTCCTCAGCTAATGATTTAAAAAATGTAAGTTTAACTGGTAAAAGTGGATCCTTAACTGCGTTTAAAATAGTCTGGAAACTTTCATTCTTGGGCGACATTTGAAGATTCTTCTTCATTTCTTCAACGTACTTCAATATATGACGCATCATATTCAATGCACGGCTAGCGACATCACTATTGTTAAGCCAACGCACGGAGAAGAATTTTTTAGGGAAGATATCCGAGCTAGTACATTCAGAATAAATTTGGCGCCTTGCCGGTACATTTTTAAAGATGTAGAGACTTCTGAAGAATGCGATGATGTTTGGCCCGTCCATAGATATTTCTAAGATTTTCTTTTAAGTCAACGATGAAGTACCCTCCGACAAAGCATTGATTAAATGCGAAGCTGTATTCCCTATTGAAATCGTATTGGATATTCTAATACATATCCGATTAATTTGATTCCGCTCATATCAATGATTCCGATCAGAATACATTGCTGATTGCGGAACTGCCTCCGCTCAATTTCTTAGCTCGATGTCGCTCTTTTACACATAAAACTGCCTTGGTAAAACCAGCGAGCAGTAATAACTCGTTGGTTGGTACTCATTATATGTAGCTCTCTTTTCATGTGGGTATGACAAAGATAAAAATATATGTATTGGTAAATTCAAAAACTCTTCATTGCCGCATCCCTGCAAAATTAAGTTACAGACTTCAAATTTAAGTTTGAAGGTGAATTCTGCAGTGATGACGTTTTGAATTGACCTTAAATTCGTAGAACAAATGACCGTTCCATAGATGGCAGCATATAATATTTACATATCGACGATGAAGTACTAATACCTCGAAACCCACAATTTATTATAAATGTGGGTTACGAGGTATTAGTACCTACTTCACCGTCGATATATTGCCATATTGTATTATTTTCGCGTAAAACTTTAAATTTAATCCTGAGAACATTAATGATTTTTGAATTAATTTTACAATAAACGAAATTCTCTGACTTTCACATTTTTTCCCTGACTTCCAGAATAATCGCCACCCTGTTTTCTAATGATTGTTTGTGTTTACAATTTTTTTGTTTCTATGAAATTTGTTAAAATTATTATTGTTAAATTATATATAGTCTGAAAAAATATTTTTTTAATAGAGTGAGAAATAGGCTCCAAATATGTCCAGAAATACTACCTCTTAAAGTCCTATAGAAATCGGATTACCCGTTTTCGAGATTATAAACATACAGAAAAGCAATCAATAAAAGTTCTTAAAAGCCCGAGCTGTGACCGTCAAAAAGTGGTGAACTTTTCTGAAAGGATGAAACCTGCAGGAATGATAGTATTTGCGAAAACTATCTGCATTTCGAAAATCGGAGTAGAAAATGTATATAAACATATTAGAGTGAAAACTTTCTTTATCAATACAATTGAAATCCCCAAAAAGCTCTATTTAAATAAAATATCCAGCGTCAGCTAAGTGCCAAATCGTGCCAAAAAGAAACGAATTGCCTATAGTACGGTGAGGATATATTTAGGTGAATATAGATATTGAGATTGAGCTTTCTGAGGTGTACAATTAGAATGATGAAAAAAGTTTTAACTCACTTTAATTCAAGTTTTCGGTCTGATAGTGGGACCCAAAAGCCGCATGAAAGTGAAAAGGTAGCCGCAAATATGCCTTACCTTCGCAGGCACTTTTACAGACTACTAGGAAAAATAAAAACTGGTTATCACATTTCATAAAATTTAGGGAACGGAAAATTCATATCGCCAGTATGTAAGTATGCATATTAGTTGAAGTCAAATTTATGGACTCTTATAATTAAGTTGAAAAATTCTAGAAAAAATAATAGTTTTTCAATGCTTATATTATTAAATATACATTGAATATAAACCCACCCCCTCGAACACCCTTTTGTTAATTGTTTCTAGCTGAAGGACCGAGATTTTGCAAAAATATCTTGCATTTTCGGATTCAGCAGATCTAAATCTATAGAAATCATCCGGAAGCGACCCCTTTATGAATAACGAACCCCCCTCAACCGCGGAAACCGTACTCCGAGTCTGTCAAACTAAGCATAAAGTGCTCGTTAAGAATCGCTTTTGACAGAGAAAGAACGCACTATATCTATCTGCATCGTGCGCACCCATCGTTAAAGAATAGAAAGAGCATTAACTCGTTCAGAAAAATTGAAAACATAAACTGCGACGCAATTTTCTTACGACCCTTTTCCTTTATGAATGGAATTCTGAATTGATGACCTATTTAGGCGCATTTTTTGGATAAAAAAGTTTGAGGGCGCGAAGTCTGGACAGGGCGAGAAATCCCCCGGCACGGCACAAATCCCCCGGCCAGGCGCTGTCTGTTGCACATTTTTGTATTGTAAATACATACAAAAAAAATTGTTTCATGGTTTTTTTCCCCCGTGAAAACTTTTGCAAGTTGAAAGTGAAAATGATATTAGAGGAATTATGACCAAAAATTTTATTTTTTAGGGTTTTTGAAATTCAGCCCCAATTGGTAAAATGTAACCCACTTGATATCTGTTATGATCGGTTCTCCAGAAAAAAACTTTTGGCTACATGGCATTAGCGATTCATATAATATTTAATTCAATCTGAACTAGAGACACCGAATATTCGGCCACGCTCTGGGCCGAAGCCCCGAATTCGCAAAAATTTCGAGCATAGAAAAATTATCACTGTACTGCCCCCATAAGTAAAAGTGCCGTATCTACAAAAAATTGAAAATTGGGTTTTTGATTTATTTGGAATAAGTATTTTATTTCCTATCATTTACTAAAAAATAATATTCGTTATGTACCGTTATCACGCAAATATTATATCAAAAAACGCCGTATCTACACTAATTTGTTCCTGCAGAAAGAGCAAAAAAGCGGTATCTGCAAAAATCAAAACAAAAGTGCGGCATCTACATGCAGTTGCCGCGTTTTCGCTAGGTTAATGTAGATGCCGCTTTCTTGCATTTTGTTACATTGACTCTTTTCATAGAAAGCTTAATTGTGAAATTCGCTTCAGATACGGCATTTTTCCTTATGAGCGCAAAGCTTTGACTTAGTAGTCATAAGCAAAAGTGCAGTATCTATATTTTCCTCCATAATTCCGTAATTTTATAAATAAAATGCAAAACGTATTTTTTTCTATATTCAAGATGATTAAATCTATAATTTAAAATAAAAACATCATATTTGTCGTATTTTGTAACACCGAAATACTAATTATATATGTTTTGCCATTTATCTCAAAATTGCTCAATCTGTAGATACGGCACTTTTGCTTATGAGGGCAGTGTAGATGTGATCTTAAGACTACAATAATATTTCCAGTGTTAACACAATTGCGCGCAATTCCATAAACGATTTGCAGCCACTCGATTTCGATTTTTTGTTTTTTATTGCTTTTCTCAAGAAATTTGTCCTCCGGTCCGGAGCCCCTTTTATAATATTGTTGTTTTTGTTGTTGCTTTTCCGATGAAATTTGGATTCCTTTCATATAATTTTTAGTGATATGTGCGTTTTTTATGATTTGGTATTCGGCCGCATAATGTGGGTTAACCTACAAAGAAATTTTAGGGGTGGCGGACATTTAAAATACATGGAACAACATTTGCACTGGCATACACATCAGACGGCGCGGAGAAATTACTATGTAGTCCAGTCAAATTAGAGGTTTGACTGAAGATAATTCCGAAGTTGCTGAAAATTGGAACAGCCGTTAAAAACATTATTATACGTAAGCTGTAGAGACTGCCACGCGATTGAGCGGCTGCAAACTTTTTTATTCAAGGTCAAAGGGTCAAAATATCAGTTTTTTGCAAATATCTGCTACACCGTACGTCTTATCAGAAAATTATGTTTACAACGTTTGTAGATTAGGCGATTATCTACAAAAAAGTATATTATACATTTTCTCGTAGGAATTGCCATTTCTGAGATATTGTCGTTTTAATAAGTTAAAATACTCATATTCTATCATTCCCGACTTGTAAAGGTCATCAGAAATTTAATAAATCCTTTGTTGGAGTACGCGGCTAATATTTTCAGGGGTGATTCCTGGATATATTTGGAGAAAAAAATTGTTCTACAGAGGGCGGCTATCTCCACTATCCACTAAGATACAGGGTGATTAGGGACAAAATTTTGTTTTTTTTTTAAATTTACTGAAATTTGAATAACTCCTAAAGTAATTATCATAAAGTAGCCTAATTAGGCTCATCTTTTAGGTAAATGTGTATTCTTTAATTTGGTGTAAAATATAGCAGCCTGAGTGACTCCGTTCAAAAAATATGTAGGCTCAAACCAATGCTATTATGCCGCAGTTGAAAGACGAGTAACTTTTTATTTGTTCACGATAAAACACGATAAAACTACTACTACTACTACTACCTACAAAACTACCCAAAATAAACACTTATTGTATATGGAAATATTGTAGGTAATAGTTTGGTGCATCAGAAAAGCAAAAAAAAAATGTACTGTTAGTAACGAATTTTCTGAGAAAAACGAAGAAATCTGCCAGGTCTAGATTCTAAGCATTGTTTGAGCCTATATATTTTTTGAACGGAGTCACTCAGGTTGCTGTGCTTTATACCAAATAAAAGAATAGACATTTACCTAAAAGATGAGCCTAATTAGGCTACTCTATCATAATTACTTTAGGAGTTATTCAAATTTCAGTAAATTTAAAAAAAAAAACAAAATTTTTTCTCTAATCACCCTGTATCTTAGTGGATAGTGGAGATAGCCGCCCTCTGTAGAACAATTTTTTTCTCCAAATATATCCAGGAATCACCCCTGAAAATATTAGCCGCGTACTCCAACAAAGGATTTATTAAATTTCTGATGACCTTTACAAGTCGGGAATGATAGAATATGAGTATTTTAACTTATTAAAACGACAATATCTCAGAAATGGCAATTCCTACGAGAAAATGTATAATATACTTTTTTGTAGATAATCGCCTAATCTACAAACGTTGTAAACATAATTTTCTGATAAGACGTACGGTTTAGCAGATATTTGCAAAAAACTGATATTTTGACCCTTTGACCTTGAATAAAAAAGTTTGCAGCCGCCCAATCGCGTGGCAGTCTCTACAGCTTACGTATAATAATGTTTTTAACGGCTGTTCCAATTTTCAGCAACTTCGGAATTATCTTCCAATTATGGCGTTTTTTCGTCTATTTTGACTGGACTATATGGGGACTTCTGCCGCAGGCCGCCGCCGTCACCGTCGCCTGGCAAGTCGTTTGTTCATTTATTCGGCCAAATATCGAACATTAAAAGAGTGGCCGAAAAGCAGCCAAATATTTCTGGCATCTAAACCATACCAAATTGATAATAAATTATCTTAGAAAAATAATTTATCATCTACTAAGTAATTATAGTTCAAAAATTAGCTCATTATTAACAAAACAAAATTAATTCAACAATATTCTTAAAGACATAATTCTCAAAAGAGTGGCTTTCGTCGATACTAGGATGCTAGGGTGTTTATTATTTTTAGATACATATCGAGGGTTTCCTGCCAGAAGGGCGTATCAACCAAAACATGGATTTAGAGGATTCAATAAAAACATTTCAAAAATCGGTGCATTTTTTTTTTTCATATTGCTTATCATCGAAAATAAATGTTTTTAGGCGTATGTTTTGGATACTTTTATTCACTTGGTGAGTTTTGTCAAAACAAACGGTAAAAAATTTAATAATGTTTATACGCCCAAAATCGCGATTTTGTGGATACGCCCTTCTGGCAGGAAACCCTCGATATATTATTTTACATAACATTGCATCACTTTTATTTAAATCTTTCCGCCAAATATTTCACGTCACATTACTTCATTCGAGTATTAGTTGATTCAATTACTGCTTTAGTTAAATTAATTTTTTATATCTATTTAGCAGGTGGTGGATCAGTGGCCACTTCCGGATTTGGAATTTTTTATGTTATTTCTTAACACCACCCTTACCAAGTACACAAAAACCCAGCGGGGCATAAACGTTTAACTATAGTTTCAAAAATAATATTTTCTTGGGGTTGAGTTAAGGGGTGCCTTGTTATGGGCTTGAGATTTTTGGTGTATTTTTTAGCACCACTCTTCTTAACGAAGAACCATATTGTGCAGCGGGGTCTTCTACCGCCTTTAACTATATTTCCAAAGCACCATTTGTTTTAGTTCCTAATACCACCCTTAAGAGGTGTGCGAAAATGCAGCGGGGTCTAAAGCCTCTAACTATTTGTTCCAAAATAATCATTTATAGGGGGTGGTTTTAGGGTGTCACACGGGGATGTTATGAACTTGCAATTTTTTGTGGTAGTTCCTAATACCACCGTTAATAAGTGTGCAAAAATGCAGCGGGGTCTAAAGCCTCTAACCATAGTTTTTAAAATAATCACCTCTAGGGGTGGCTTCAGGGTGGAATAAGGGTGGCGACCGACGATGTTATGGACTTGAGATTTCTTCAGGAATCTACTAACATCCCTCTTAACGCGTGGTAAAAATTTCAGCGGGGTCTAAAGCCTCTAACTATAGTTTTTAAAATAATCACCTCTAGGGGTGGCTTCAGGGTGGCATAAGGGTGGCGACCGACGATGTTATGGACTTGAGATTTCTTCAGGAATCTACTAACATCCCTCTTAACGCGTGGTAAAAATTTCAGCGGGGTCTAAAGCCTCTAACTATAGTTTTTAAAATAATCACCTCTAGGGGTGGCTTCAGGGTGGCATAAGGGTGGCGACCGACGATGTTATGGACTTGAGATTTCTTCAGGAATCTACTAACATCCCTCTTAACGAGTGGTAAAAATTTCAGCGGGGTCTAAAGCCTCTAACTATAGTTTTTAAAATAATCGCCTCTAGGGGTGGCTTCAGGGTGGCATATGGGTGGCGCCCGACGATGTTATGGACTTGAGATTTCTTCAGGAATCTACTAACATCCCTCTTAACGCGTGGTAAAAATTTCAGCGGGGTCTAAAGCCTCTAACTATAGTTTTTAAAATAATCACCTCTAGGGGTGGCTTCAGGGTGGCTTCAGGGTGGCATATGGGTGGCGACCGACGATGTTGTGGACTTGAGATTTCTTCAGGAATCTACTAACATCCCTCTTAACGCGTGGTAAAAATTTCAGCGGGGTCTAAAGCCTCTAACTATAGTTTTTAAAATAATCACCTCTAGGGGTGGCTTCAGGGTGGCATATGGGTGGCGACCGACGATGTTATGGACTTGAGATTTCTTCAGGAATCTACTAACATCCCTCTTAACGCGTGGTAAAAATTTCAGCGGGGTCTAAAGCCTCTAACTATAGTTTTTAAAATAATCACCTCTAGGGGTGGCTTCAGGGTGGCATAAGGGTGGCGACCGACGATGTTATGGACTTGAGATTTCTTCAGGAATCTACTAACATCCCTCTTAACGCGTGGTAAAAATTTCAGCGGGGTCTAAAGCCTCTAACTATAGTTTTTAAAATAATCACCTCTAGGGGTGGCTTCAGGGTGGCATAAGGGTGGCGACCGACGATGTTATGGACTTGAGATTTCTTCAGGAATCTACTAACATCCCTCTTAACGAGTGGTAAAAATTTCAGCGGGGTCTAAAGCCTCTAACTATAGTTTTTAAAATAATCACCTCTAGGGGTGGCTTCAGGGTGGAATAAGGGTGGCGACCGACGATGTTATGGACTTGAGATTTCTTCAGGAATCTACTAACATCCCTCTTAACGCGTGGTAAAAATTTCAGCGGGGTCTAAAGCCTCTAACTATAGTTTTTAAAATAATCACCTCTATGGGTGGCTTCAGGGTGGCATAAGGGTGGCGACCGACGATGTTATGGACTTGAGATTTCTTCAGGAATCTACTAACATCCCTCTTAACGCGTGGTAAAAATTTCAGCGGGGTCTAAAGCCTCTAACTATAGTTTTTAAAATAATCACCTCTAGGGGTGGCTTCAGGGTGGCATAAGGGTGGCGACCGACGATGTTATGGACTTGAGATTTCTTCAGGAATCTACTAACATCCCTCTTAACGCGTGGTAAAAATTTCAGCGGGGTCTAAAGCCTCTAACTATAGTTTTTAAAATAATCACCTCTAGGGGTGGCTTCAGGGTGGCATAAGGGTGGCGACCGACGATGTTATGGACTTGAGATTTCTTCAGGAATCTACTAACATCCCTCTTAACGCGTGGTAAAAATTTCAGCGGGGTCTAAAGCCTCTAACTATAGTTTTTAAAATAATCACCTCTAGGGGTGGCTTCAGGGTGGCATAAGGGTGGCGACCGACGATGTTATGGACTTGAGATTTCTTCAGGAATCTACTAACATCCCTCTTAACGAGTGGTAAAAATTTCAGCGGGGTCTAAAGCCTCTAACTATAGTTTTTAAAATAATCACCTCTAGGGGTGGCTTCAGGGTGGCATAAGGGTGGCGACCGACGATGTTATGGACTTGAGATTTCTTCAGGAATCTACTAACATCCTTCTTAACGAGTGGTAAAAATTTCAGCGGGGTCTAAGGCCTCTAACTATAGTTTTTAAAATAATCACCTCTAGGGGTGGCTTCAGGGTGGCATAAGGGTGGCGACCGACGATGTTATGGACTTGAGATTTCTTCAGGAATCTACTAACATCCCTCTTAACGCGTGGTAAAAACTTCAGCGGGGTCTAAAGCCTCTAACTATAGTTTTTAAAATAATCACCTCTAGGGGTGGCTTCAGGGTGGCATAAGGGTGGCGACCGACGATGTTATGGACTTGAGATTTCTTCAGGAATCTACTAACATCCCTCTTAACGCGTGGTAAAAACTTCAGCGGGGTCTAAAGCCTCTAACTATAGTTTTTAAAATAATCACCTCTAGGGGTGGCTTCAGGGTGGAATAAGGGTGGCGACCGACGATGTTATGGACTTGAGATTTCTTCAGGAATCTACTAACATCCTTCTTAACGAGTGGTAAAAATTTCAGCGGGGTCTAAAGCCTCTAACTATAGTTTTTAAAATAATCACCTCTAGGGGTGGCTTCAGGGTGGCATAAGGGTGGCGACCGACGATGTTATGGACTTGAGATTTCTTCAGGAATCTACTAACATCCCTCTTAACGCGTGGTAAAAACTTCAGCGGGGTCTAAAGCCTCTAACTATAGTTTTTAAAATAATCACCTCTAGGGGTGGCTTCAGGGTGGAATAAGGGTGGCGACCGACGATGTTATGGACTTGAGATTTCTTCAGGAATCTACTAACATCCCTCTTAACGCGTGGTAAAAACTTCAGCGGGGTCTAAAGCCTCTAACTATAGTTTTTAAAATAATCACCTCTAGGGGTGGCTTCAGGGTGGCATAAGGGTGGCGACCGACGATGTTATGGACTTGAGATTTCTTCAGGAATCTACTAACATCCCTCTTAACGCGTGGTAAAAATTTCAGCGGGGTCTAAAGCCTCTAACTATAGTTTTTAAAATAATCACCTCTAGGGGTGGCTTCAGGGTGGCATAAGGGTGGCGACCGACGATGTTATGGACTTGAGATTTCTTCAGGAATCTACTAACATCCCTCTTAACGCGTGGTAAAAATTTCAGCGGGGTCTAAAGCCTCTAACTATAGTTTTTAAAATAATCGCCTCTAGGGGTGGCTTCAGGGTGGCATAAGGGTGGCGACCGACGATGTTATGGACTTGAGATTTCTTCAGGAATCTACTAACATCCCTCTTAACGCGTGGTAAAAATTTCAGCGGGGTCTAAAGCCTCTAACCATAGTTTTTAAAATAATCACCCCTAGGGGTGGCTTCAGGGTGGCATAAGGGTGGCTTCCAACGATGATATAGACTTGGGATTTTTTCTGGAATCTATTAACATCCCTCTTAACGCGTGGTAAAAATTTCAGCGGGGTCTAAAGCCTCTAACTATAGTTTTTAAAATAATCACCTCTAGGGGTGGCTTCAGGGTGGCATAAGGGTGGCGACCGACGATGTTATGGACTTGAGATTTCTTCAGGAATCTACTAACATCCCTCTTAACGCGTGGTAAAAATTTCAGCGGGGTCTAAAGCCTCTAAATATAGTTTTTAAAATAATCACCTCTAGGGGTGGCTTCAGGGTGGCATATGGGTGGCGACCGACGATGTTATGGACTTGAGATTTCTTCAGGAATCTACTAACATCCCTCTTAACGCGTGGTAAAAATTTCAGCGGGGTCTAAAGCCTCTAACTATAGTTTTTAAAATAATCACCTCTAGGGGTGGCTTCAGGGTGGCATATGGGTGGCGACCGACGATGTTATGGACTTGAGATTTCTTCAGGAATCTACTAACATCCTTCTTAACGCGTGGTAAAAATTTCAGCGGGGTCTAAAGCCTCTAACTATAGTTTTTAAAATAATCACCTCTAGGGGTGGCTTCAGGGTGGCATAAGGGTGGCGACCGACGATGTTATGGACTTGAGATTTCTTCAGGAATCTACTAACATCCTTCTTAACGAGTGGTAAAAATTTCAGCGGGGTCTAAAGCCTCTAACTATAGTTTTTAAAATAATCACCTCTAGGGGTGGCTTCAGGGTGGCATAAGGGTGGCGACCGAGGATGTTATGGACTTGAGATTTCTTCAGGAATCTACTAACATCCCTCTTAACGCGTGGTAAAAATTTCAGCGGGGTCTAAAGCCTCTAACTATAGTTTTTAAAATAATCACCTCTAGGGGTGGCTTCAGGGTGGCATAAGGGTGGCGACCGACGATGTTATGGACTTGAGATTTCTTCAGGAATCTACTAACATCCCTCTTAACGCGTGGTAAAAATTTCAGCGGGGTCTAAAGCCTCTAACTATAGTTTTTAAAATAATCACCTCTAGGGGTGGCTTCAGGGTGGCATAAGGGTGGCGACCGACGATGTTATGGACTTGAGATTTCTTCAGGAATCTACTAACATCCCTCTTAACGAGTGGTAAAAATTTCAGCGGGGTCTAAAGCCTCTAACTATAGTTTTTAAAATAATCACCTCTAGGGGTGGCTTCAGGGTGGCATAAGGGTGGCGACCGACGATGTTATGGACTTGAGATTTCTTCAGGAATCTACTAACATCCTTCTTAACGAGTGGTAAAAATTTCAGCGGGGTCTAAAGCCTCTAACTATAGTTTTTAAAATAATCACCTCTAGGGGTGGCTTCAGGGTGGCATATGGGTGGCGACCGACGATGTTATGGACTTGAGATTTCTTCAGGAATCTACTAACATCCCTCTTAACGCGTGGTAAAAATTTCAGCGGGGTCTAAAGCCTCTAACTATAGTTTTTAAAACAATCACCTCTAGGGGTGGCTTCAGGTTGGCTTCAGGGTGGCATAAGGGTGGCGACCGACGATGTTATGGACTTGAGACTTCTTCAGGAATCTACTAACATCCCTCTTAACGCGTGGTAAAAATTTCAGCGGGGTCTAAAGCCTCTAACTATAGTTTTTAAAATAATCACCTCTAGGGGTGGCTTCAGGGTGGCATATGGGTGGCGACCGACGATGTTATGGACTTGAGATTTCTTCAGGAATCTACTAACATCCCTCTTAACGCGTGGTAAAAATTTCAGCGGGGTCTAAAGCCTCTAACTATAGTTTTTAAAATAATCACCTCTAGGGGTGGCTTCAGGGTGGCATAAGGGTGGCGACCGACGATGTTATGGACTTGAGATTTCTTCAGGAATCTACTAACATCCTTCTTAACGAGTGGTAAAAATTTCAGCGGGGTCTAAAGCCTCTAACTATAGTTTTTAAAATAATCACCTCTAGGGGTGGCTTCAGGGTGGCATAAGGGTGGCGACCGAGGATGTTATGGACTTGAGATTTCTTCAGGAATCTACTAACATCCCTCTTAACGCGTGGTAAAAATTTCAGCGGGGTCTAAAGCCTCTAACTATAGTTTTTAAAATAATCACCTCTAGGGGTGGCTTCAGGGTGGCATAAGGGTGGCGACCGACGATGTTATGGACTTGAGATTTCTTCAGGAATCTACTAACATCCCTCTTAACGCGTGGTAAAAATTTCAGCGGGGTCTAAAGCCTCTAACTATAGTTTTTAAAATAATCACCTCTAGGGGTGGCTTCAGGGTGGAATAAGGGTGGCGACCGACGATGTTATGGACTTGAGATTTCTTCAGGAATCTACTAACATCCCTCTTAACGCGTGGTAAAAATTTCAGCGGGGTCTAAAGCCTCTAACTATAGTTTTTAAAATAATCACCTCTAGGGGTGGCTTCAGGGTGGCATATGGGTGGCGACCGACGATGTTATGGACTTGAGATTTCTTCAGGAATCTACTAACATCCCTCTTAACGCGTGGTAAAAATTTCAGCGAGGTCTAAAGCCTCTAACTATAGTTTTTAAAATAATCACCTCTAGGGGTGGCTTCAGGGTGGCATAAGGGTGGCGACCGACGATGTTATGGACTTGAGATTTCTTCAGGAATCTACTAACATCCTTCTTAACGAGTGGTAAAAATTTCAGCGGGGTCTAAAGCCTCTAACTATAGTTTTTAAAATAATCACCTCTAGGGGTGGCTTCAGGGTGGAATAAGGGTGGCGACCGACGATGTTATGGACTTGAGATTTCTTCAGGAATCTACTAACATCCCTCTTAACGCGTGGTAAAAATTTCAGCGGGGTCTAAAGCCTCTAACTATAGTTTTTAAAATAATCACCTCTAGGGGTGGCTTCAGGGTGGCATAAGGGTGGCGACCGACGATGTTATGGACTTGAGATTTCTTCAGGAATCTACTAACATCCCTCTTAACGCGTGGTAAAAATTTCAGCGGGGTCTAAAGCCTCTAACTATAGTTTTTAAAATAATCACCTCTAGGGGTGGCTTCAGGGTGGAATAAGAGTGGCGACCGACGATGTTATGGACTTGAGATTTCTTCAGGAATCTACTAACATCCCTCTTAACGCGTGGTAAAAATTTCAGCGGGGTCTAAAGCCTCTAACTATAGTTTTTAAAATAATCACCTCTAGGGGTGGCTTCAGGGTGGCATATGGGTGGCGACCGACGATGTTATGGACTTGAGATTTCTTCAGGAATCTACTAACATCCCTCTTAACGCGTGGTAAAAATTTCAGCGGGGTCTAAAGCCTCTAACTATAGTTTTTAAAATAATCACCTCTAGGGGTGGCTTCAGGGTGGCATATGGGTGGCGACCGACGATGTTATGGACTTGAGATTTCTTCAGGAATCTACTAACATCCTTCTTAACGAGTGGTAAAAATTTCAGCGGGGTCTAAAGCCTCTAACTATAGTTTTTAAAATAATCAGCTCTAGGGGTGGCTTCAGGGTGGAATAAGGGTGGCGACCGACGATGTTATGGACTTGAGATTTCTTCAGGAATCTACTAACATCCCTCTTAACGCGTGGTAAAAATTTCAGCGGGGTCTAAAGCCTCTAACTATAGTTTTTAAAATAATCACCTCTAGGGGTGGCTTCAGGGTGGCATAAGGGTGGCGACCGACGATGTTATGGACTTGAGATTTCTTCAGGAATCTACTAACATCCCTCTTAACGCGTGGTAAAAATTTCAGCGGGGTCTAAAGCCTCTAACTATAGTTTTTAAAATAATCACCTCTAGGGGTGGCTTCAGGGTGGCATAAGGGTGGCGACCGACGATGTTATGGACTTGAGATTTCTTCAGGAATCTACTAACATCCCTCTTAACGAGTGGTAAAAATTTCAGCGGGGTCTAAAGCCTCTAACTATAGTTTTTAAAATAATCGCCTCTAGGGGTGGCTTCAGGGTGGCATAAGGGTGGCGACCGACGATGTTATGGACTTGAGATTTCTTCAGGAATCTACTAACATCCCTCTTAACGAGTGGTAAAAATTTCAGCGGGGTCTAAAGCCTCTAACTATAGTTTTTAAAATAATCACCTCTAGGGGTGGCTTCAGGGTGGAATAAGGGTGGCGACCGACGATGTTATGGACTTGAGATTTCTTCAGGAATCTACTAACATCCCTCTTAACGAGTGGTAAAAATTTCAGCGGGGTCTAAAGCCTCTAACTATAGTTTTTAAAATAATCGCCTCTAGGGGTGGCTTCAGGGTGGCATAAGGGTGGCGACCGACGATGTTATGGACTTGAGATTTCTTCAGGAATCTACTAACATCCCTCTTAACGAGTGGTAAAAATTTCAGCGGGGTCTAAAGCCTCTAACTATAGTTTTTAAAATAATCACCTCTAGGGGTGGCTTCAGGGTGGAATAAGGGTAGCGACCGACGATGTTATGGACTTGAGATTTCTTCAGGAATCTACTAACATCCCTCTTAACGCGTGGTAAAAATTTCAGCGGGGTCTAAAGCCTCTAACTATAGTTTTTAAAATAATCACCTCTAGGGGTGGCTTCAGGGTGGCATAAGGGTGGCGACCGACGATGTTATGGACTTGAGATTTCTTCAGGAATCTACTAACATCCCTCTTAACGCGTGGTAAAAATTTCAGCGGGGTCTAAAGCCTCTAACTATAGTTTTTAAAATAATCACCTCTAGGGGTGGCTTCAGGGTGGCATAAGGGTGGCGACCGACGATGTTATGGACTTGAGATTTCTTCAGGAATCTACTAACATCCCTCTTAACGAGTGGTAAAAATTTCAGCGGGGTCTAAAGCCTCTAACTATAGTTTTTAAAATAATCGCCTCTAGGGGTGGCTTCAGGGTGGCATAAGGGTGGCGACCGACGATGTTATGGACTTGAGATTTCTTCAGGAATCTACTAACATCCCTCTTAACGCGTGGTAAAAATTTCAGCGGGGTCTAAAGCCTCTAACTATAGTTTTTAAAATAATCGCCTCTAGGGGTGGCTTCAGGGTGGCATAAGGGTGGCGACCGACGATGTTATGGACTTGAGATTTGTTCAGGAATCTACTAACATCCCTCTTAACGAGTGGTAAAAATTTCAGCGGGGTCTAAAGCCTCTAACCATAGTTTTTAAAATAATCACCCCTAGGGGTGGCTTCAGGGTGGCATAAGGGTGGCTTCCGACGATGATATAGACTTGGGATTTTTTCTGGAATCTATTAACATCCCTCTTAACGCGTGGTAAATATTTCAGCGGGGTCTAAAGCCTCTAACTATAGTTTTTAAAATAATCACCTCTAGGGGTGGCTTCAGGGTGGCATAAGGGTGGCGACCGACGATGTTATGGACTTGAGATTTCTTCAGGAATCTACTAACATTCCTCTTAACGCGTGGTAAAAATTTCAGCGGGGTCTAAAGCCTCTAAATATTTTTTTCAAAAATAATCATTTTTAGGGGGTGAGTTAGGGGTAGGTTTATAATTCGGGGTTAATAATTTAGGTATGATATTTTTCGAGACCCCCACTGTCTGTCTGGTATCAAAAAACAATAATTTACTTGTTTTTTAAGGCCCGATAGTCAGTTTCAAAATTTAATTTTTTTTTCTAAAATCGTTCGATCGAACGTTCGGAACTTCAGGCTCATAAACTAATGATGTTAATTACCTATAGAGGTTTTATATCTAACGAGCCGCGAAGATAGCCAAGCTTTTCAACATCCAATAACCTGAAACCAAAATTATTAGTGTTTCGCCTTAATGGATTTTAGCGTTCTGAAGTCGTATTTTGGGCGCTATTTCTGAATCTGGAAACATTAATAGAAAGAATTCCACAGCTTCTCTGTGAGACATCTAATCGACTCTGGTAGCTCATGCTTTCTTCCATTTAGGTGGCGAGCGTGCTCTCTTATATTGAGATTCTCATAAATCTTTGAGGCTCGTTGATTGTACCATTGACATTCAAGTCGTTCACTAGATCTTAAGAACTCGTCTTTCATCATCATAATAACAACGTCAACCTCTGTTGACATCAATCCAAAATTAATATCCATCTTACAATCAAGTATTAACATCCACTTAAAGTGCATCAAAGCAGTTAATCCAGTTGCTTTCATTCCCTGATTATATCAAGACTATTCTTGGATACACGATGATGCAAGACTTATGATGACTACGATAGCATTAAAGCCAACGTCCAAAGTGCAAATTATTTTTGATGCTTTCATCTTGTCAATATTATTAATCTAAAAGTTATAAACCATCGAAGCGAACTCTTAAGACGCTCCAGCTGTCATCGCTAGCTACAACAGCCTTCAAACTCCATTTAAGGGATCAATGTACTCGGCCAAAGTAATTACTTAATTAATTAATATTAATATGAACATTCCAAAAACTGCATATTATTGGCAAACTACACTGAACCCGATTGCTGGCGATTTTAATTAGAAAATTGCAGGAAACAAGTCCACAAGTCGCCAACTGACGACGACTGATTTGGTTCAAGCCAAGAGATCTCCGAGGCGTGTGTGGGGTCATCACGCTGTTACAAAACACCTTGAAATGGCTCAGTAATTCTCGATTGCAATAAATACATTATATTTTCCTATTAACATACATCAATTACAATATACTAGCAATAATCAGAAACACCTTAAATATAGGTTAAAAAACGAAAACTCCAATCCCTTTCACAAATTTCCGAGTCTTTGTTGACATTAATTTTCACGGTTGATTTTCTACTATAAATACGCTCACCTATTTTATAATTTTTAGATTTCACAAAATTTTAACATGTAACAATTATTAATTACAATTGATTAGCAAATAAATTTAAATATTGATGAAAATTTTATAAAAAAACATTTTTAAGAATTTTCCCTTTGACCGAACTCCGCCTCAAAAAAATTTCTTGTAGGTTTTTGACAGATGCTTGTAGGTGTAGTGGTAGAATAAAATAAAAGTGAAAAAAAAAAACATTTTCGGAATTATTCCGAATGTCGAAATTTTTGGTTGTTAAATTCATGTTAAAAGCATCAATACAATCAATCTTAAAAAATTTTATTAAATATTAGTTAAATTATATAAAGTTTAGTAAATTTAAATATCTTAAAACATAAAACATTGAAAAAAAAAATTCTTCACAAAATAATTTCAACGGACGGAAACTAGTGATATTTCGGTCTGTTTATTCACATGTAAACGTAGCAATTCGGAATAATCTTTATCTAATACAAGATCCGTTACTCGAGTTTGTTACCAGTTTTAACGCTGTTGCAGTTGGCCTCATTTTACACGATGAAACACGAAACAAAAAGTTTCCTGTAAGCTTGCTCGGTTTGATGGAGAGGGATGAGAGAGGGCTTGAAGAAACACATCCTCCCCCAAGCCCTCTCTCGTTTCTGCCCTTCAAACTCAGCAAGGTTGAAGGAAACTTTTTGTTTCGTGTTTCATCGTGTAAAATGAGGCTTGCTAATACCATGTTCGCACTGAGCCGAAATTAGGTGATTTCGGAAAGTGATTTTGAAATTATGTAGAACCGTTCGCACTGGATTGAAATGATTTCGTTTGACAGTTTTTTCTAGCACTACTCATGTCTTCGTTTTTTCCTGCCCGAATTTCACTAGCAATTCCTCTTATAACAAAGCGCATAGCTTATTTATTTTATATATCTTGGGTTTTTGTATTTTGAAGAATGCTAAAATGTGAAAAATCAAAATTGTGTTTTTAAAATGTGTCAAACTGACAAGTTCACCACCAAGAGAGACGTGCTGAATTGAGCTGAATTCGATTTTTAGGTTTGAGTATTGGCTTCAACATGATTTCGTTCGTAATTTTGCCAAAATTACGAGGTTTGAGATGATTTCGAAATCACAAGAATACATGGGAAATCACATGATTTTGAACGTGATTTTGGGCGAAATCACCAAAATAGCCGAAATCACGTAATTTCGGCTCAGTGCGAACATGGTATAAAACCGCCAAGGGCAAGTTTGTTCATATTTTGACAAGCTTTGTTTGGCTGAAAAATGCATTTAAAGATATACAAAGAAAAAAGGAGAAAAGAGTGCATAAAACGAAGAAAAAGAGTGCCCGGAAAACGAAATGTTAAAAATAGAAGAATCGCGGATCGAAACGATGTCAGGAAACTATATAAAAAAGTGAATGTGCAATGTGTCAGTCAAGCTCAGAATTCCAATGTGTAAAAATAAGGATAGGGAGATCGTAAGTACCAAAAAACTAGTTCTTACTAAATAGTGTAAACACTTCTGCTGCAGGCTTGTCTATTTCTTCGTAGAAGGCTTTCCATGACCTTCGTTTGGATCTTCTCTTTGTTATAATTGGTATGAGCTTTCTTCAGTGTGCCCAACTTAGGGGGTTTCCCCCTAAATTTAGGGGGGAAAAATCGCAATGGGGGTTTTTTTAGGGGGTAAAAATGTTTAGGGTTTTTTTAGGGGTTTTAAAAATAAATTTACGGTCATCCAAAAAAACTTTATATTTAATTTTGAAACCATGAGTATCGAATATTGCCAAATCTTTATGTTTTACTAAATCGCTATATTCGTAATATTTCATTTTATGACTAATCAGACAGTAACGATTGACGACATCTGTTGGTATAGTCCTGTAAACCGTCAACTGTAATTACAAAAGCGGTTGTAAGCTTAAGCTGCTTGATCTGGATTCAAATTCAATTCAGATGTCACACAGAATCAGAAACAGCTTAACGATTTCGTGTACGCGTTGCAGTTTCTGACTTGCAATAGATAATTTCATAACTGCAAGAAAATGTCATGCAATATTATTATTTAGAGAAAAATGTAAGATCCGCTGTGTTGTCAATGACGACAATTTTTCACACTGCAAGCTGGCACTGCGCGAAACACGGCCTTGGTCTAATATAAGATTTTTAAATATAATATCTGTAACTCCTGGAATTGATCAGAATAAAAATTACCTATGTTACTTGCTATAATTTGATAGCAAGAGACAATATTACTATTCTACGAAATGCCATACTATTAATTTTAGGGGGTTTAGATCTGATTTTAGGGGGTTTTTGACTCACTTTTAGGGGGGAAAATTTTTCGGTGTTGGGCACACTGGCTTTCTTGTAGAGGTCCCAGTTGCCCGGGACCTTAGCCCTATTAAATAATTTTTTGATTTCTCTACTGCTCTCAAGCTGAACGTTATATGTCTATTATCAAACATTAATGGCTCACGATGAGACGTGCCAGTTCAATATTCTGGATCTGACGAATGTGCTAGCAAGAGTCAAGACAATCACCTCTAGCCTAGTCACATTAGAAAAGGTAGGTTCGTAACCTGTAGGTAGTAATGAAATCAAGGAGGTATTCGTACTTACGAGGTATTGGTACTTCCCCGCGCAAGGGGGTGCGCGTTGGCGTCGCAACCAATCACTAACTGAATATTCCTCCTAGCGCAGTCTTCCACAAGTCTCCGACGAAGTCTCGGTGGTTCAGGCTCTTTTCCAGGGAGGTAGGCCGAGGCTATGGCAAACCTGGGCATTCCTATATCTCCGGGCAGCGAAAGAGGAAGGCAGGTTAGTCTCTTCCCCATAAGCAGTTCTGCTCTAGGGCGATCAAGCTCGGTAGAGTAGATCAGTCTGCCAGCATTAGTACCAAGGTCACATATTCATTCTCGGTACACCCATATATCTTGGATTAGGGCCACATCTCAATTGCCCGGTGGTTCCGGCTCTTTTCCAGGGAGGTAGGCCGAGGCTATGGCAAGTCTGGGCATTCCTATATCTCCGGGCAGCGAAAGAGGAAGGCAGGTTAGTCTCTTCCCCATAAGCAGTTCTGCTCTAGGGCGATCAAGCTCGGTAGAGTAGATCAGTCTGCCAGCATTAGTACCGAGGTCACATATTCATTCTCGGTACACCCATATATCTTGGATTAGGGCCACATCTCAATTGCCCGAGATAAACCTTTTTTCAAGTGTTGCAGAGGCAGCCTTATCGTGATCAAGGTTTATCTGGACAAGCTTCATATTGGAAGCAGTACTCATTTCCTGAAGAGATTTCCCCCCTCGGCTTTTTGAGAGCCTTGATGTTTCCCCATTGAGGATTGGAGTGGTGGTTTTAGGGGCCCAGCCCCGCCTGCAGCGACAACAGAGGAAACACTTGTTCCCAGAGTTGCTTTTCCTGCGATTCCGTCAGCAGCACCAGCCTTTCTGGAGGCTATATGGTTGTTTGTGTCGGATGGTGGGGAATTAGTCATCAGGCATTAGTTGCCTCAGCCACCTGCAATAGGTAGAGGGATTCATTACCTCGTCAGAGGCGGCCGAACTACGAGCCCAGAGGGTGCAGTGGTCACCATCCTCCCAATGGAGCTTACCTCCCCATTCCCGGAGCAGGCTCCTGCAAGGCTTCAGATGGTAGCCTCGGGATGTCTGCTTCTTTGGTGATAGGAGTGGAAATGGTCGCGGTTGCTCGCGAAGTGCTAGTGGTCGCTGAGGGGACAGCCTTGGGCATAGGCTTTTCTGCCACCTTGATCCTAAGCTGTGCCTGGAAGTACCCGACCACAACATGGCTGCGCGGTAGCTTGTCTTCGTCCACAGCGACGAGACTAGCTCCTTCCCAGGGCTTAAGGGTTACCATCACAACTCAGGTGATTGCTAGCCTCCCCGGCCGCACAGCAACACCTAGGAACCTCAGCTGTTCTGAGCTTTGTCTCAACTGGCCTATCGCCTCCAGAAAACTCCCTTGCACGGCAATTAATTAATCCGTGGTCAGAAGAGTTTCCGGATAGTCAGTCACGAGCACACACATTCTGACAATCTCTGCCATTTGGCAGAAGGTCGGCTTTGAAGCTACTTTAGGCTGCATCATGGATGCGTGGTACTTATTTGGTGACGGCTTTTCAGCTGGCTTTTCAGACCATGTAACTGGAGCCTTCGCCCTTTTCGCAAGGGCATTGTGGCCAGGAGAGGATCCAGAGGATTTACCCCTCTTCTTATTAGGAAGAATGGTTTTCCTTTCTTCCTCGGGGGTCACGCAAATCCTGGTAGCATCTTCACAGGAGTAGTCAGCTTACAAAAGTCGCTTAAAACGTTTGCTGTCTGCGCCGCTCCGGTTTTTAAAAGTAGCTTTAGCTTTTTCGGATCACCCCCCTCCGATGGGGTAGAAGCTGAACGTAGATCTGCAGGATCTTCTTCCATTGAAGGAGTGATCTCCGCGTGCTCCACGGCGGTTCACGGGCTCAAACCGCCCTCATTGAAGAGGGATCCCGAAAATTCCCCTTCACTGGGGTCATGATCGGCACCCTGCTGCATGGTATCCAGCCGGCCAACCAGAAGTTCGGTGGACGTCTTCGGAAAGTTATGACCTGATGGTCTCTGTGGGTATACACCTCACTCACCCCCCATTGGAGGTCTCTGGCTATCGATCGAGTCACTGATGAAGATGATGTCTACTATATGGCTAGCCTCTTTCACCTTTTTGGAAGGGGTTTTGACCGCCGGTTTTTGCCAACACCACATTAAGTCGTAACAACGCTGGGACTGGTGCAGTCTTTTGCTATTTGCCCTAACTCCCAGCACTTGTAACCTCTCCTTGGCGCTGTCCGCTCCCTTATTCGGCAGACAACCCATCATATGCGGACCTTTCTCGCTTCTGGCTATTTTTTCGCTAGTTTAACCGACATATCTATGGTTGGCGGTCTTTGTGCCACCATATTCCTTCCTCAGTCCGATTCTGAGATCCTGCACCTGAAGAAGGCCTCGCAAATCTCCTGTTTGGAAGTGATCTCGTATGGGTCCCTGATCTCGATCGCTACCTGGGTTTGTGCTTGCCCTTACTTGCGCTGTTTCTCCTAGGTTTTAATCTTCTGGATATCCACACCATCTTGTCTATTTATTTTTCAGTTCCACTAAAAGTATCCCTTTTGTGTCCGCCCGATGCGTGTGACCTCTTCCCCAAAATTCGTTAAGGAAGTTCCAAGCCTTACCTTCCTCAGGATCTCCGCGTAGGATGATCATCCAGGCAGGCTCTTCTTTCCAGCCTTTTTCTACCTTCGAGGGGCTCGGTCCACCTTCACCAGGCAATCTCTTTACGACTTTTCCTTTTTCTTCTTTGCAGGCCTTAGCCGGAGTTGCGCCTTTCTAGAGATCTTTTTCGGTCTGGACTAGAGTCAATCAGAACCGAGAGGCAGAAGCTTCTCGATAGAATGTCCACCTGTCCACCTTCCGATGCACCTATTATGTAGTCAGTGAATTGGGTAGGGAGCTTTGCCAAAGCGACCTTTCCCGCAAAGAAAGCAGAGACGATCGTTCGCTGATCCGTAGGCCCCTCACTGATGCAGCTCTTCTAAGCACCTTAACGGGACCCTTTTAAGGGGTTTAGTCAAGGGCCTTGCTAGCGGTCACACATTTCCTGCTGCTAGACCTATTTAAAACTCTCACTCTCTACTCCCTCATAAAAAAAGGATCTTTACCAGTCAACAGCACTGGAGGGGATCAATTAGATTTTTGTACGAATCAACCAAGTATGAAAATCTTTGAAGCTACCAATACAAAGCACATAGGAGCTGATCAAACGATGATCGTCAATCCTAATGGCACAAACAAGTTAATATCTATCAACAGACTTAAGCTATCCTTCACATGGGATCGTATCGTATCAAGCCGAGCCAAAACGATAACTAAATTTTCAATCAAATCTACACTAGGAAAACTATTTCGAAAATATAGTATAAGCCTTTCCACCAACCATCTTAAAAAGCAAAATGATGCACGCCTTCACTGATTGTTCTCACCACGGCCACGTCAAACATAGTGAAAAGCCGCAAACCAAAAGCCCATACATACCACGGCTCCTTTAGGGCAGGTAGATCACTTTCGAAATCTGCACGATCACTTTCGTTCTGTTCGATGTCTACTGTTTAAAAGCGATATTCTATCTGACTAAAAAAATAGAGGATTGGTGGATAGTTAGCTTGTTATCTTCACCAAAAAACTTACTGGGCGCCTTGATCACTATCTTGTGCCACCTTAACCATACCAAGCCCTAAAAAACTTCCACTCATTATCAAAATAACAATTAACAACACATTAAGCTACATGGGAACCAGGTCATAATTTAAAAAATATTATTTAATATTTCACGATCAGCATATGAACAAGATAAAGGATTTATAATTACATCGACTTAGCCAGGTATCACGTTACACCACCACACCCTAAACAACTTTTTAACAAGGTAGTAATTGCATTCTACAACATTCTCTTCTCTTGCTAATTGATCGATGTCGTAAAATAAAATAAAATAAATGAATTTTTGTTTTATATATTTCACAATTATCCCCCCCCCCCTCGCCAAAAAAGCGAGTTTCTGTTTAGTATGTCACAAAATCTTTTAATCGCTGCTTTTCAAGAAGATGATCACCGCGCAAGATCCTCTCTTTTTAAGGGCTTTGTAAATTGAAAGTTGTCGTTTGATGATGGGGCAAAGAAACCAAGAACAACAAAACGATGCCAAGAAGCACAAGTGAATGGTTTAACAGATTATGAAGACATTTTTTTGAAGCCAGTTTAACGAAATAAATAAATACAAGTTTTATATATATATCGCCAAGGCAAGTTTTGAATTGATATAAATTTTCCACGATCGCACATATGAAACAAGACCTTAAGGCCCTCAGCTCGAGATAAATTTATCCCAAAAAGTTATGTTTATATATTTTTTAAACCAGATCTTCACCTGCAGTTAAGTAATATTAAGAAATACCTTTAAACGATCGCGCACAGTTAAAACGATCACGTAACTCCACCACCGCCTGAGACATGATACAGTTCTTATTCGACGATCGACAGCACCTAACGAGCCGAAACCATCGAACGATCGTATATATTGCTTTCCTGTGACTATTCCCTAGTAGTACACCAGACATTTTTGTACATTTTCAGCTAGCAATCATATCAACTGGCACTGATCTTTCCAATCCAGACTTCTTCATCGATCCAGTTTTAATTGAAACATTTCGATCGTGAGGTACTCCTCTCAGCAATTTCAAAGATCGCATTATAATTTCCCCCACATCGTTTTTCCTCTATCTAAAGTCAGTCCTTAATATATCAGAGATTTTATTTCTGTTTGAAAAATCCATGACAAAATAGTGAAGATCATAGTATAAGAAGATCAACAGTAGCCCAGAATAAGGTCTTCGAAAAATCAAGTAAGAAACAAACCTTCTATCTACCAAAAGAAGACGGCGCACGAAATGTTGTCGTCATGGTAACAACCATGCTATACTCTATAATACTGCACGCCTGCAGGTTTGTGGATGATAACACTTTACATTCTCTTCCATGATCGTGGCGGATGCCTTCTGTGCAGTGTAATGTACCGACCGACACGGTGTCAGTCAGATCAACTTTTGCGGTAGATTATTATGCGAGAGCGATTATTAATCAGTCCGGAGAACTTGAGGAGATAAAAATAAAAGCAACAAAAGCATACCAACCTAAAAATAAAAATGGAGAAGAAAGAATTAAAACAAATTTTTGCAAACAACAAAAAATATGGATCGGATCTGTTGGTGGTAGCTCCGCCTTTCACCGAAGATCGTACTAAAAAGAAAGAAGGAAGAGAACCCACAAAAAACAAAAAAAAAACGTTGAAGAAGTTCAAGAGGTGATTTTCAAGAAATTTCTTTTTTCTGTTGTTTCCTTCTTCATATTTTGCTGATTTTTTGCGCTATCATTATGGGACGTTAACAGTAATGGCGAAATAGCTCGAGAAGAGGTGTGTTTTTCATCGTGGGTGATCATAACAAGATCGCTGACTCTCAAGCCTAGATCATTGTTCTGTAGCTTGTAAAGAATAAAAATTTGTTATTAGTAAATCACTTTGTCGATTTTCTCAAGAAGCTCATCTTTACGGAGGTGATGTCTTATGAAGTATAGAGAGATGTCTATCAAACTCCTCAAGGACGCAGCTTATTGTATCAAAGCACGATCATCGATCGATCATATCGAAGAAAGACTCTTACATAAGTAAATATTCTAGCATTGGGCTTATATGGTAAAGAGCACGGGTCTAGTGATCTGCAACCTGATGATCGATCCTCGGATACGACGCCTCCCACCACTTATTCACAATTTCCTGTGACCTTCAAGTGATTGCGCTGTTAACTCTAAATTGATCCTTGGCTATAACGATCTAACGACAGGATTGAAAACTGGCGCGTTCTGGACGAGGCCTCACTGTCGGATCATCTGCACATTCGATTTGACATTGTGGTCCTCCCACATATACGCGCCTCTTCTTCTGGTCTAAGTTTCACGGGCTTGTGGCCTCTAAATCAGACCAGCTTGCGGCTTCTATCAACTCAGTGAACTGGAGAATGCGGTCACGCAGCTTACTGATGTGTTGATCTCTTCCTACCATGACAGCAACACTGTCTCTTCCTTTCAGTCGTCGCGCAAAGTGCCCTGGCAGAACGACAGGTTAGCTGCAATGCTTAGAGACGTTAGGAGATTGTTTAATAGGGCAAAATATACCGGCTATTGGGATGAATATAGGTTCACCCTAACAGCCTACAACAAGAAGTTGAGACGTTTCGAAAGCATTGCCTGGAGGAAACACTGTGAGAGCATTCAGACTCTACCAGAGGCGACTAGACTCCAAAAGCTACTTTCCAAAGACTCCTTCAACGGAGTGAGCCTTCTCAAAAAGGAGGATGGCTCCTACACTTCTAACCATGAAGAAACCTTGAGGTACCTGCTCAGAGAGCACTTTCCAGGGTCAATCCTCCAGACCGCTTATCCATTGGATGCTGGGTGTACTCATAGCACCATCCCAGACCGTTATTCCCGCAGTCTTTCAGGGAATATCTTCGACCGTGACAAGGTTAAATGGGCAGTGGCCTCTTTTCAACCTTATAAGTCCTCAGAAGTGCCTTGAGCCAGCTTCAACTGGGGATACATTCCAACCATCTGGAGGAAAGCCATGGTGGTTTTTATCCCGAAACAGGGCAACAGACCCCTGGAGCTGCCTAAATCGTACAGACCTATCAGCTTAACCTCTTTTCTTTTGAAAACGATGGAAAGGCTGCTAGACCTTCATATTAGGTGCAAGCTGGAGTTCTGCCTTCCTCTACATAGCTCCCAGTTCGCTTACTCTAAGGGTAAATCAACAGAGGTTGCTTTACACCACAGGGTCAGTAAAATCGAAAAAGCCTTCCTCGCTAAAGAAACTGCTTTATGTGCGTTCCTTGACATCGAAGGTGCTTTCGACAACCCTGGCTTTGATTTTATCTCTAGAGCATTAGTTCTCAGAAATCTGTATCCTCACACGATTGAGTGGATAAATGCCATGCTTGTACCCTTCTACCCTAGGTGTCTCCACCATTAGTGTTAAGGCTATTAAGGGGTGCCCTCAAGATGGAGTCTTATCCCCATTACTCTGGTCACTACTTATGGATGAACTCTTGATCAAACTATCTGAATCTGGTTTTGATGTTATCGGTTATGCAGATGATCTTGCCATCATTGTCTCTTGGAAGTTTGGCTTGACCATTACAGAGGTCATGAGAACAGCACTCCGAGAAGTTCAAAGATGGTGTACCAAGGAGGGTCTGTCAATCAACCCAAATAAGGCTGTCCTGGTACCTTTCTCCAAACACTACAAACTGGACCTAGGTCCTATCCGTATCCAGGGTACCACAGTTGAATACTCAGACTCAGTCAAATATTTGGGAGTAAATTTAGACAAGAGAATGAACTGGAACGCTCAACTTGACTACGTCATCAGCAAAGCCACAAGGACCATATGGGCCTGCAAAAGGCTTCTGGGTAAGACATTGGGTCTTACACCACAAATGATGTACTGGAGGTACAATACGATCGTTAAACCTGTTGTCACTTATGCTGCTATAGTTTAGTGGCCCAAGACTAAACACGTTACGTAGATTCTCAAGTGCAGCAAGCTGCATCGGCTTGCTTGCCTCTCCATTACCGGAGCTATACGGACCTGTCCCACAGCTGCAATGGAGGCAATCATTGGATTGACTCCTTTGCATCTCTTCATATGGAAATCCGCCGCCATAAGTGCCTTGAGACTTCAGATCTCATCCAACTGGCTCCATACGGTCAAAGGACACATGGATATCCTTAAAAATATCCCAAACATTACCATTTGCTGCGTATCCGACGATAAGGTTAGTCAACTGCGGTTCCAAAGGAAATTCAGAGCGATTATCCCGGATCGCTCTGAGTGGGAGGAACTTATTCTTCCTGGGGATCCAAAACATCTCCACTGGTTTACTGACGGGTCAAAGATGGAACATGGCACAGGGGCTGGTGTCGTAGGACCCAACTCCAAGGTCTCGATTGCAATGGGCAAGTGGCCCTCTGTTTTCCAGACTGAAATACATGCCATTGCGACCGGCGCTTCTTCTTCTTCTTTGATCCGTTAGTCGAGCGGAACGTCCCCGCAACGGATACGCTGCTGTCGGTGCCGCTGGGTCTCGAACTGTATTCACGATTCGTTTCCACTCTTGCCGGTTTTTGGCGACGTCTCAAGCCGTGGTAACTGATAACCATTTATTCTTTAGGTCACCCTCGACATTCTTCAGTCAGGTTTTCTTCGGTGCCGATCGCTGGATTCTCCAGCCTGCGGGACGGTCTCGCCAGAGAAGTTTACGTGACAAGCGGTCATCATCCATTCGGCAAACATGTCCAAACCACCGTAGTCGACGCTTTTGCATTCCTTCTTCGATCAGTCTCTGCTGATCACATCTTTGTCTGACTGTCTCGTTTCGAAGGCGAGGTGCTTAGTGAGACACCGAGGATCTGCCTCAAGCATCGCATTTGGAAGACCTCGAGCTTCTTAACGTCCAGTTTGAGCAGTGCCCACGTGTCAGATGGATTTCTCCACCCACATCAATTATATCTCCTCCAAGGGCAATTCAGTCCTGGGATTTATAAAAAGATGGTCCAAAGAGTTCAACAACCCCCTCGTCACTAAACACCTGTACGTATCTTTGGTTAGGCCTTTGCTTGACTACGCTTCCCAGGTTTGGTCTCCTTACTATTCCTCTCATGTTAGTAGAATCGAATCGGTTCAAAGGAAGTTCGTCCGGTTTGCACTCAGCCACCTCCCGTGGGATGACCCACTCGCTCTTCCGCCTTATGAGAACAGACTTAAATTGCTCAACTTAAGCTCCCTCCATAAGCGCCGTGAGGTCGCTGACGTTATATTCGTTCATCGACTGATGAATGACAAAGTGGACTCTGGTTTCTTAAGAAACCGCGCGTCATTTAGAGTGAATAACTACAACCTGAGAGGTGAACCTCTTTTGCACATTAACTCCTCTAACACCAATTATGGCATGTTCGAACCCGTTAATCGCATGCTTATAAATACTAACAACAATAGGAGTGTGTTTAGCTTGCTAACCAGTGAAGTTGTCCTTAAAAGGACCCTTCTCAATGTGGCGTGACTCTCTGCGTGCCTTACTCCCTTTTCAGTTTTGCACGCTTCTCTGTTTAATGTTTTTGATCTTTTATGTTTTAATATTTTATGTTTGCATGTCTCAGCTGAGCCACGGCAGTGGTAAATATTTCTCAGCTCTGCTGGGAAGTGTGCCTTCTGTCTTAGAAGGGAAACTCTATATATGTATATATATACATATATATATATATATATGTATGTGTGTGTATGTATATATAGATTTTCATGCTTTGCTGTAAAGTGCGCCTTCTGTGCTAGAAGGGTTAACTCTTGAGTTTTTTAAGAGGATGTACCTGGCTTTGTCCGGCCTCTTTGCAATTAGTCTGTTCGGCATGGGTGTCCCTACCGGTGTCTTGCTAGTTCCCAGCTAACCACCGCCGACATAGCCTAACTACCACTTGGCATGCGATTTATCGGCTCCAATTTCGTTGACGAGCTTGGTCTACTCACTTCTACGTTTGATTCTGATTTCAAGCACAACTGGTGCCCAGTTGAGTTCCGTGACCTAGTTCAGTAATTTTTACTCACTGTAGGGACTACCGTGGAATATCCTGTTTCTGAAAGTCATATAGATCTGCTCCATACCCAATATTTCAATAAATACAAAACTCTGAAACGATTTATTCAATAACAAAACACAGTAGATGCTCAATCAATCTTATTCCATTAAATGACTTATTACATAACGCTTACATGCTGCTTACATGTTGCTTACATCCTCCTTTCTCCATATCTGAAAAAATAATCACAAATATCTCTAGATTTTTTTAAATATTTTATTTATAATATGTTTTATTCATTCAAAAATCAAATTAAATTATTATTCAAAACCACATTTCTCCTGTCCTCACCCACATCGGCACATTAAAACAAAGCTTCCAAAAAAATCTTACGTCATCTTCAATGACTGCCCGTGCACAAACAAACAAAACAAACTAAAAACCTGCCCAAATTCATATTTCATTCAAATTTACTTTATATCAATTTGCTTGAACTTTTGCTGCTCTTTTATTACATCCCAGCATCGAAAACACACTATATCGATACTGAAAGCAGCGCAATTTCATAATCGAAAATACCGGATTTAATACCAGGTTTAAAGTGCCGCTGAATACATTGTAAGTAGCTTGCTGAATAAAATTTTTTTGCGATATTAAAAGTTTTTTTAAAATGCAACTTTTTGGCGATTTTTTCTATATCATAAATACTGCATCGTTCTCTCTGGCTAAGGTCGAATTGTGTTGGACCACATTACTTCGAAGATATGTTGTTTCACGAATTATTTTGTTAAAAGGTCATCATTGCATGTGACTTTTGGCCAGATCAATTCATCGAGATCGTTGGTTGTCTTATGCTAAAATGCGTCTTATATGTGCCATGCCGCTGGTATTAAAATAATCGGATAAATACACCCTCCCTACCAGTGCCCGCTTTCTTAAAGCCGGGGACAGGTTTTTCTTGTTTACACAAAATTTCGTGGTTAAACAGTTTTTTTATTCTTCTTCTTCTTCTTCAAATAAATATTCCCTCGCATATTGTGACAGCGAAAAAAAAGAAGCATTGATCTTTTGCTCCCTACGATCGGTGATCATCTTCGAGGAGATGAGCCACCACCAGCACAACACACTAAAGGTATCAGGTCAGGTGTTTCATGATCTTTCTTCGGTTTTTTCAGCTTCTTTCTGAAGAAGAAAACTTCTTATTGATTTTTTATTCCTTCATTTTTATGAGCGATCTTCTTCTGGCTTAAGATCAATTTGTGTGCGATCGGTTTTATGGAACCATAGGAGGCCCACAATTATTGGCCTTTTTTGGGATGTTTTGTTTTTTATATTCTTTGAAACTTTTTCGGCGATTTTTTATTTTCTTTCTCTCCCCTTCTCTCTGTCCAAAAAAATTTCTTGCCCACTTTTACATTTATGCGAATAAGAAAAAGGCCTGGGTATATAGTAGTAGTAAAGGCCAAAGAGATTGCGCGCGAAGCTCATTAAATCAAGACAAAGTGGAAGCGACATTCTTGCAAGTTTTTTTTTGTTGTAGGTATTTCTTTTTCTTGATTATATTTGAAAAGTCGAAATTACAATTTCACAAGAGAGCGCAGCACGAAGAACAACAACAACAAAAAATATCGCAGTTGGATACACACACACACACACACACAAAAATGAGAAAGGTAACCCCAACCAAAAAATTTTAAGCTGTTTTGTGAAAATGTTAACAGCGATCTCTTGCCTTAAGAGGTGATTATCGTTAAGGAGTTCCGTCCTTGCATTATTTTTTATTCATTTTTTGCGTAAGTGGGTAGTATTGAAATTTTGGGTTATTTTTTGTTGTTGTTGAACATTTACAAGCCTCGAGGGGGTGGCGGATGCAGACAGTATAAGTATCCTGGGAGAGAATGTCTACATGCATTTTTCATGTTAGTTAGTTGACCTCGAGGTTCATGATCACCGAATGATCAATTAATTTTGGGTAAAAGGCAATCCTTCCTTCCTGGTTTCAGAAGAGGAAATTTGATCTTAAAATGGAATTGGTTATCCAAAGTGATTTTTTATCTTAAAATCTCAAAATTCGTAATGTTCCAGGCAAACTTTCTACCCCCCAATCAATGCCAGGTCTTAAAAGATCTGTTTGGTATTATGGTGAAGTATTCAACTGGCTGAGGCTTATACGTTTCTTTCAATGTGAGCACTTCAATATGTGTTTTCTAAGTTTCGACCCTGGCACGATCGGTAAACTCATACCAGCGATAATAGATTTGGTACTCAGCGCCGGCCCTAGCCTTTGGTCAGGGTGGAGCGGGACTGTCTTTGGGCGCCCTTTGGTCGACGCTTTCACATAAATTGTATTTCGGGTTGTCCTAGATAAATCTTTTTGCGAGGCCTGCCGAGGCAGCCGTGGCGTGATAGTCAAGCGTATCTGGACAAGCTTTAGATTGGAAGCAGTCTTTATTCCCTTCATTTAGGATATTGGAGGTTGATTTGCTTTTGAGTCGCATTTTGCCATTTGTTGCTGCTGTCGCTGCGAGGATTAAGCGGCTCCAAAAGTGCAAAATCTGGAGTCACTTTGGTTTTGTAGCGGGCGATGTAACGGAATGTAACTCCAAAGCGGGTCGACCTCTAGTGTGGAGGTGCACCACTTTTGCAGTGAGCGACACATTTGTTGCGAGAGTCCAAAGTTGCTTCCACGGTGTTTCGCCAGTTATGCCAGCCTTTCTTAGGCTGGTTACCTCGGGGTTTCTGCTTCCTTGGTGATCGGAGCGGAAATTATCGTGGTTGCTCGCCAGGTGGGACATTGCAAGTTTGGCTAGGGGCACTTTGGGACATGGGATTTTCCTGATCCTAAGCTATGCCCGACCAAACTTGCCGCCAATATGGCCACCCGCCCACCTCAGCTGGTCAATAGACCTTTGGTCCGCAGAGAACTCTCCACCCCTACACCTTTAAGGTCGTTTTTTGGATCTCTAACGTTTTCAACAAAATGTATCCCCAGGGAAGCACCAGTCCACAACATAGCTTCGCGGCAGCTTTCCCTCGTCTGCTGCGACATTACTTGCTCCTTCCAGGACTTAAGGCGGCCCATCACAGGAGCGCGCCGCAACCCCAACGAATCTGGGCTGCTCTGACGCCTACCCCAACTCGGCAATATCCTCCAGAAAACTCCCTTGGACGGTAACTAGCTGTTCTATGGTCAGGAGATTCCCCGGATATACATATATCGCAAGAACGTCCATTCTGACACTTTCTGCCATTTGATCAGACTTTTTTTCTGAAGGGGTTTCAGTCGGATTCTCAAACCGTATGCCCGGAGCTTTCACCTTTTCGCCGAGTTATTGTGGTCTGGAGAAGATCCAGAGGATCTAACTATCTTCTTATTAAGTAAAATGGCACTCTTTTCTTCCTCGAGGGCGATGCAGAGCCCAGCAGCTTCTAAACGGGAGTACCCAGCTTCCAGAACTCGTCGTCTACAAACTGACGCTTTTTGGGTCTCCCCTCCGATGGAGCAAAAGGTGCCCGTACTTCCGCAGGTGGGCCTCTAAGGAGATCTTCTTCCAATGAAGGAGTGATCTAAGCGCCGAAAATTTCCCTTCATTGGAGCCACATTCGGCACCCTTGCCTTGCAGGTCGTCCTGTTAGGGGATATGAAAGCTCAAGAAATGGTTGGAACTTTGAGAGGTGCTAAGGTTTTTTGAAAAAGGCGCCATTAAAATTTTATTTTTTGCTTGAAATTGTTTTTTGCATTCATTTTGGCGCCCCTTGCCACCTGGCGCCTAGAGCGACCGCTCCATTTGCTCTACCCTAGGGCCGGCGCTGTTGGTACTAGTCTAGTAGTGGTGGTCTAGAACAGATCTATATACGTATGCATATACTTTATTCGAGCGAAGCCGATTTGAGCCACCTTTTGCAGATCTCTTTTCGTCCTTCTGGATAGAATGATCCCAGTGAAATGCCGCAGATTGTTTCAATGCTCCTTTACTACATTTTCCCTAGTTATCACGAACAGTACATCCCTTTCCAACTGCTACAACATATATAAGTCAAAGAATTGTTCTGTCACCTCCTACTCAGGTTCCCCGAGTAAAAATTAAAAAAAATGTTTTACAACGGGCGAGCACCGGCCATGATTGAAACATAGTCTTTGGCCATAGGCCGGGCATCAGAAGGCTGTTGGTAGGACTGGACGGCCATACACCACACACACCGCTGGTTTATTCCCTAGTTGTTTGTATATAATGAGCGATTAAAAAATTTCATTCATTTTGTTATCTTCAAGCGGTTAAATAACAAAATTTCGCACTGAACTACGCACCATACACTTCACGTACAACAAAACGACGACTGGCAAGGTTGTTTCCATTGGGCATCGGTAGTCTTTAAGTGTAATATTCCAAAAGCCAATTGTACATAACAAAAATGTTGTGCACTTGACCTTTATATGGCCATCGTATGTCACCTTTAAAACACAAGCGGCCGGCGTTCGGCCATTTTTTGAAGTGATAACTTCTTTAGGCACGACTGGCACTCTTTCGCCTCGGGTAAAAACTAGAAATTCGCGTCACGCGCACTTTTATTGTGCACCCTTTTCTGGGCACTTGCAGCCATGTAGCTTGCTGGAGCATGGCAACTTGTGGTCAAGCTCCAGCCACGGACAGCATACGATCTGATCAAATTTGCCACGATCAAAATAAAATACTGTCTTATCCCAACGAATAACTACACCAATCTACTTAGTAGATCATCAGTAGATTTGCTGTAATCGCAATAATAGGTATAGTCATATCCTAATATCCTAGATACAAGCATAGCTGACAATCTGTGATCTCATACGATCACGATCGCTCAGAGGCTCTTTTAGTTTATATTCTTTGACCCAATGGATTTTGATATAATCACGTTCGATCGAATATTAGCAAACTTGGCTGATCATATGATTTTATTGCTTACGACATTTTCTTTCGTGGATCACACTTAAAAATTCGTTCATAGCCTCCTAGCAAGATCATCAACTAGGCTGATCTACATTGAACTGTTTTCAGTCTGTAATGATAAGGCCGATCTGGTTGGGGCTACTAGCTCTTTCTTAAGATATTTTCGCGGTAACACCAATGATCGAGGTGAAGTTATTTTTAACTACCTACTGAACACCAACCTTGCTATTTGTAATAAAGGTAATGATCCCACCTTTGTTACTAAAAACAGAGAGGAAGTTCTGGACATCACCCTTGTCTCGGACTGCCACTCCGACCGAATAGTGGTCTTGAAGGTTTTGAAGGAACACTCCTTTTCAGATCATAGATTTATAGAGTTCCAACTGCAAGACTCGAGCCCAGCCACCCCTTCCAAAATAAAAAACCTCCAAAGGACAAATTGGGGTTACTATTGTATACTAGGCTTATCGCAAAAAACCTTGCCCCTAAGCCTCCCTGTGTTCCCAAAAACCGGGAACAACTCGACAGCATTGTGGACATTTTCGCGAAACAATGCACTAACGCCATTAATAAAGCTTGCCCGAACAGACCACATAAAGAGGCTTCCAAACCCCCATGGAGGTCTCGCGAATTTGAAACACTCCGAAAAGAGTTGCAGAAAGGAATTTAATTCAGCGAGACGCAGTAACAGCGCAACCGCCTTAGTTATATGTTTACTGGGTGCTTTCAAAATAACTGTATTCCATGCAGTTGGAAAGAGGTTAAAGTAGTTTTTATACCTAAGGCAGGTAAAGCCTCCCACGCAACACCCAAAGACTTCAGGCCAATCAGCCTACCATCCTTTCTATGGAGAGGCTAATCGAAATATATCTGAGGCAAACCATACTAACCTCGGTACTCTCTGGCGCACAACACGCCTATACAAAGGGCAAATCTACTGATACTGTTCTTCACTCACTGGTTCAAGCAAGCAGGAGTACTTTCCCCACTGCTATGGGTCGTAACTATGAACCAGCTGTTGCGACGCATGCAGGCAGAGGGGCATCACGTCCTGGCGTACGCGGATGATGTTGTTATCATCAAAAAAGGAAAATTTCCTCAAGTCCTCTGTGATCTCATGGAGGCAGCGCTACAAACCCTCTCAAGCTGGACTGCCACCCGCGGACCCAGCGTTAACCCAGTAAAAATGGAGCTGGTCCTCTTCACAAGGAGGTATAAGATCTCTCCGTTAACACCCCCCCGGCTTAACAATGTTAGGCTCAAAATTAGCAACACTGCAAAATATCTGGGAGTAATTCTGGACAAGAAACTCCTCTGGCATGAAAACACAGAAGAGCGCATTAAGAAAGCAAACATCGCGCTTTTCGCTTGCAAAAAATCTATTGGGAAGAAATGGGGCTTCTCCCCTAACATAGTGCGATGGATCTACACAGCGATCGTCCGCCCAATTCTCCTTTACGGGGTTTTAGTATGGTGGCCAACTCTGAGTAAATCCACCGTGCTAAACAAATTACAAAGAGTACAAAGATGTGCGGAGTTATGCATAACAGGAGCACTTCGCTCCACACCTACAGAGGCCTTAAATGTTATGTTATACCTGCCTCCTTTAAATCTTGTGGCAAGTGAAAGCGCAACCATCGCAGCCCTTAGAATAAAAGAATCCGGTTTTTGGACTGGAATCAAGGGAGGACACACGAAGGCGCTGAACTCAGTTACTATCCCCACAAAAACCGACTTCTGCATTCCCGATATTATTATTTTCACGAGGAACTACGGAGTCCACATCCCTTCACGCCGTGAATGGATAAATAGACCACACAGTTTTCAGGGTGCCATAAACTTCTTTACTGATGGCTCTAAGCTCGAGGGTCGAGTGGGAGGAGGAGTATTTTCCCCAGAACTTGGGATTGAAGTCTCCTTCCGACTACCCGATCACTGCAGTGTATATCAAGCGGAGGTTCTAGCCATACAAGAGGCTGTTCTGCAAATCAACCTGCAAGGCGATAGGAACTGGACTGTCTACATCTTCTCAGATAGTCAGGCAGCTCTTAAAGCCCTGCGCTCCTGCACAAACAGCTCTAGAACTACCTCTGAATGTCGCAGATCTCTTAACGAGATAGCTCAACAATTAAGGACCCTCCTCGTATGGATCACCGAAATATAGAGGGAAATTGTAAAGCTGACGAACTGGCTAGGAGAGGCACGACCGCTACTCTTCTTCCAGAAAAGGAAAGAGTTGGTATGCCTTGGGCCACCTTTAAACTCCGATGCAAGCAACACACAATGACACTAGCGAAAAAACATTTGAGGGATCTTAATAAACGCACTTTGGCCAAATTAACCTGGCCCTCCTATGATCTCAGGCGAACCACCTTATTACTGAGCCTCGGGAGACAAGAACTCTCAGTTATAGTGGGAGTGTTGACCGGACACTGTCTGATAGGGACGCATGCGACCCGTTTAGGTCTTGAGACCTACGATTTCTGCCGGAAAGTGTACTACATCTCCTCTGTCACTGCCCGGCCCTAAGCAGGATAAAGTTAACCACATTTGGTGAACCCTTTCTAAGCAACCTTGCGGAAATCTCAAAGATTGGGATCCCGCAACTTAGAAGATTCATAACTTCCTCGAGATGGTTTTAACGAAGAAACGACATTTTAACATCAGGTTTAAAATGGGATCACTATGGCATCACAATGGGCTTATCCTTTTGGCGTAAGTGTGTGAGCTTGAACCAATAGCTCAGCCATATCTAACCTAACCTAACCTAGTTAGATTAACTGAAATTGTATCGATCAAAGAGACAAGATCATAAGATTGGTGGTGCCAAACCAGTGAAAGCAATGAAGTCAGTCTACCAAAACGCATTTTAATTTACTAAAATAAATCATAAAATTCATAGAAATATCGATTACCCTTAAACAGCCACAAAATCACAAAATAAAAACTCTTTTTAACCAAAAACAAAATATACGTACATATAATTACACGGCGCCCGTTTTACCTGCTGCTAATGAATTCCCGTCGAGACCAGTTACAGTATTTTCCAAATGACTAATTTCTTTAGGGAATTCTAATTTGGTTGAACTCGAAGCTACCAAAGAAAAAAAAATATATATACAGAATCCCAACAATTCTCTGATCAATGGCACGAGACGCGGCTGTTTTCTATCAATTGTAAAATTTGATCCTCAGGTAGATAAACACCTTTTGAGAAAAAATCAAAAAAAAAACGAAACAGAAAAGAAATCAATCGACATGCACTCGACACTGGCGTACTTTTGATCTGGTATTTTTTTGTGTGTATCATTCTTTACCTGACAATTATCTGCTCTGTTTTACTCACGATCGTGACAAGATCACTTCGATATATATACATTTTTTTTGGTCTTCTTGATTGATTGTAATTCAGGTAACAATTTTACCTTATCAAGAATTCATGGAATGTCTCACACGATCAGCCGGTTTCAGGTCAATTTTGAATACCATACTGTAAAATATCACTAGGCAAATATTTTATTAACGGTAGAGACAGCAACGTCAGACCGATCTTGGAAGTGATCAAGAAAGTTTTTTTCTGTATCGAGTTTGTGTCATTTAGGATTTAAGTTTTGAGCATGTGGGTGGGTGATTGAATCTTTTTCATGATATTTTAATTGATCTCAACCAAAAAAAAACAAGACCGTCTGGTGACAGCTCATACCAAACTCTTATAGATCACCTGTAATAGATCACCTCCTCTGGACTAATTATTTAAAAACCCCGTAGTCATTAACGAAAAACCAAAACACCAAAAAAAAAATTCGTCTGTTCGCATCTTTCTCCTTCAGAGGTTAATAATTTCCCTTCCACCTTACGACGAAATGCACCGTCTCGGCCGTGCCGCGTAGACCCACCTCACAACGAATTAACTAATTTCTCGCATTTCTTTAATTGGCTACGGCCATAACTCATTAACTCTGATGAATGATGGTCTGTTTACCTGCAAAAACCATTGTATAAATAGTTGTGAACAGTTTCTCGAGAGACGATCGAGTCTATGTCTGTCTGCAGTTTGATGGGATCTCTGGAAAGCATGACTAACTGACGAGCCGTAGTAGTATAGTAACATCACTTCGGCTGAAATTGTAAAAATTCATTGACCTTTGACGCCTATTTTTTTTTGTTGGGCCCAGACGTAATATTATTTAATGGCGGTTAAGTATTACCTTGTTTACCTTGTCGATCGTGGTATTTTTTTTCTCTTGAAATTGCAGAATAATGAACGGAGTTTTCCCTCGAAAGGATTCAAGGAGTTTTTGTTGTATTATTGGAAAGGATGTGACGTGATAAAAGGAATTGATTTGAGTATGAAGTGACATGCAGCGCCGGCCCTAAGGTGGAGCGAGTGGAGCGGTCGCTCTAGGCGCCAGGTGGCAGGGGGCGCCAAAATGAATGCGAAAAATAATTTCGAACGATAAATAAAATTTTGATGGCACCTTGGCAGCCAGCCAAGCTTATGTGCTCATCAATGTGACTCCAACACGACACAAGTAGGGAGCGTTGACTCCAAAACTACATCCTACCTGAGGTGCCTCTTCCTGTCAATGGAGCAGGCTTAATAAGGCGGCTTTGGAGAGACCAATTTCGATAAAACTCGCAGTTCCAAGGTGTAAACAATCATGCTGAAGGATCAATATAGATACCTTTAAAAGGCTTTTGAGGATGGATCACCTCCTTACGCTCCAAAAAAATTTGGAGCTTGCTTCCCCTAACAGGACTACCTACAAAGTCAGTTGAAAGCCGAATGTTGCCACAGTGAAGGGGAGTTTTTGGGATCCCTCTTCAATGAGGGCGGTCTGAGCCCGCAAATCGCAGTGGAGTACGCTGAGATTACTCATTCATTAGAAGAAGATCTCCTTAGAGGCCAACCTGCGGAAGTGCGGGCAACTTCTGCTCCATCGGAAAAAACGCGAAAAAAACGTCCGCTTTAACAGGACGTTTTAGACAATTTTTGGAAGCTGGCTACTCCGGTGCTTGCGTGGCCCCTAAACAAAAGAGAGATACCAATTGCAAGAAGAGGGTTAGATCATCTAGATCCTCTCCAGACCACAATAACTGGGCTAATATCCATACCCTTTTGAAAAGTCTACTAAAAAGCCTTCCGAAGTCCAACGCACCCATAATGAAGCCTAGAACTGCTCCGAGGCCGACCTTCTACTAAATTGCAGAAAGTGCCAGAAAGAACTTGCTTGCAACTGACTATCCAGAGACTATTCTGACCACGGAACAACTAGTTACCGTGCAAGGGAGTCTTCTGGAGGTGATAGCCAGGAGGGTTGGGATAGGGTTCAGAACAGCCCAGGTTCCTAGGTGTTACTGCCCGCCCGGGGTAGTTGGCCATTACCTGTACGGACTCGACTCCGGCCATGTGACTGAGTGGTGGAGCAAAGGAGCGAGCCTGGTGTGTTCGGGAACTTCCTGGCGGCAACAGAAGACTTCATTGATATTATGTTGAGATGGATAAGAGTTTAAAATAGGACCCTAAGGATGCAGGAGTGGGGAGTACTCCTCAACGTCCACCATTCACTGAGATGATATTTTCTGAGAACGGGAGGTCTGTTGACGAGCTGGGGCGAACGGGACCTGGGGCGGGAGGCTAAATTGGCTACAAGTTTGAATGGGCACAGCTTAAGTTTAGAGGGGCATAAACGCCTATGACCAAAACTGTTAACCGCTAAACTTGCATTGTCCCCTCAGCGACCGCCAGAACCTCGTAAGCAACCATTTCCACTCCGATCACCAAGGAAGCAGAAAAGCCGAGGTTACCAACTGAACCCTCACAGGAGTCTGCTCCGGGAATGGAAGACGTAAGTTGCTCGAATGCCAAAATCGTGACCACTGCATTTTTTGAGCTGGTGGAATGGGGAGCCTGCTGTAACAAGTAGGGGATTCTCGCCACCATCAACCCTAAACCTAAAATAACCACCCAAATCCTTAGCGTGGCAACTCCAGCCCAAGGTTTATTTTGGACAACCGGAAACACAATTTATGTGATGTGAAAGCGTGAGCCAAAGGGCGCTCAAAGACAATCTCGCTCTACCCTGAACCCTGCTAAGGCCGCCTCTGGTGACATGCACCGAACATGCTTATACCTGACAAGGAATCGTCGTCTGATAAGATCGTTTGAAAGTGATCTTCATCTCGAAGATCTGTAGAACCAGGTATGAATCGGCAAGAGACAGACCATTTTGCTTGCCATCTTTTGTCCTGAAGATCCTAGAGCCAATTCTAGACCTATATTAGCATAACTTTATAACATAGGTCTCAGTATGCATATTGTAAAGGAAGGTCATTGAACACTGATCGTCACACTGCGGAAAACTCCCTAGAATACAATTTACCTTGACAGCTTTCCTAGATATAGGTCAGCACCATGGTACAATAATACAAGGTAAGCTCATAAAGAAAAGCTCTGGCTTCGTGACGTCACTCAGATCTCAGTTCATAAGGGAAAAAAGCACCGTGATTATCCGGGAAGCCCTGACCGAAGTATGGATCCACAATGAAATCAGTGGAAATTCGAGAAGTATACTGCGCTTTCCACTACAGGAAATGGTAGAAGGGCCTACAATCTACATACATGGTCGCAAATTTCAATTTCTTGGCAGACACCTCAATCTCACGATCCCCACCGGAGAGAAATGGGTAGATTTCCAACATAACGTCGTCCTGTACACCGATGGATTCAAATCAGAGTGGGATGAAGGGGCCGGATTTTTCGCTTTCGCTTAATCTCTTAAATCTCGCTAGTGTTTTCCATGCAGAATTTCTGGCAATCTTTCAAGCCTACCTAACAGTGCCGCCATAACCAAGGCAGGGTGATCCTGTTAGCAGATAGCCAACCGAGAGTTTCGGTTGCAAACCCCATGTGCATCCACAAGCTCTGTTCTGCGAGCCCACAAAGATCTGCGCGCCCTGCTCATCAGAGTGTTCATATGCTGGTTCCAGTTAAGCTGCTTGGCATCTAGCATCAACCCTAAAAATTTAATTTGCTGTGAAAAGCCTATAGTTCTGCCTGCGAGTGTAGGCTCCGAAAGTCCCGTTAGTAATCGTTTTCTGGTGAAAGGAACCAGAATCGTTTTGTCGAGATTGACTTTTAGTCCTACGCTGTCGCATCAGCTAGAGACCAGATCTAGTGACTGCTGCAGACCCCTTGACATGGTTCCTTCAGTTTCACATGTATCTACTATGACCACAACGTCAGTTCAGGCGAAAAAGTTTCCGGCCATTAAGTAGCTCTAGGAGTTCATCTATAACAAGGTACCAGAGAAGTGGGGATGAAACTCCTCCCTGTGGATAACATTTTGCTATAGTGTCCTCCAGAGACCCCTCAATATGAGAGACCATTAGTTTGCGACTTGCGAATTCTCAGCATAGAATCGATCCAGTTACAGAAAGTGCTACTTAGACTACGTCTGCTTAGAGCCCTAGCTATAGTATCGAAGGCTCCTTCGATAACGAGAAAGACCGTCAGCACAAGTCCTTTGTTTAGTGCTGCACATTCTAGGCTGAGCACCAGATTGTGCAGTACAATCTCAGTGGATTTGGCCGCCTAGTAAGCATGCATATAGGAGCTTAGTAGTTTTCGTTGAAGGTAAGTCTCCCTTATCACTCTATGGCTGCCTGAAGGATTTAGCCGAGGTGTAAGCCTCGTTATACCAGTTATAGGTAGTTAGCGAGCTTTTATAACTCTCCCAGTTGCGGCTCCTCTTGGCGGCGTTCAATAGCTGCCTCGTAACGGATCTCAACTTGGAGAGCCCGGCATTCCTGGGCCTCGGTAGCCTAGGGACTAAGGCGTCTAGCTACTATCCGAGAGGTCCCGGGTTCGACTCCCGGCCAAGCCCCACGGTCCTTCGCCTTTTCCAATTTCCCACCTACATAATTTTCCTTCTTTCTTCTTCCCTCTTTACATTCCTGATTCCTCTTGTCATAGCCTTCCTTAGCCCTTCCCCGCTCCGCCAAAGCGCATGTCATCGGTTGGTTGATGAGTTCAACTCGTTTCAGGAGGCATAACACTCCAGCGAGCTGTTCTCGATGCCCCGATGCCAAAGTCGCAATAGTAATGGTTGGAAGTAGGTGGACTGAAAATATCGCGGGTAGGTTGTGGCAGTTCCTTCCTTCCCCGACTAGAGCTGCTGTTCGACATTGCACTCTATATGAAGAAAATAGATTGTCGACAGTATAAAGGGTCTTCCCTGAGACTCTAGTCTTTCACATAAAAAAAAAAAAAAAAAAAATTCCACCATGGAGTTCTCCTATTGCGCGTCCTCATCAGAACGGGGCAGTTATTGTTATAAGCAGCAGTAACCGCCTCTGTAAGGAAGTCCGCGGATAGTTCTACATCCATCGTAGATTTGATAGAGTGCATGGAACCCTTCAAAACGCTACTGAGTTTGTCCCAAAAGGCTGCCAAGTTCGTGTATCTAGAATTCCTATATTCCCTCACTCTTTCCAAATACTTACCACCACAAGGTTACTGTCTATGGTCTGAACTTGATGGCTCATCTGAGACCCGCTACTCACCCACGTAATTAGCAACGATCAGCCACTGAGACGCCAGTGTGATGTCTATAACCTCACGTCTCCTACCGTTGTCGAAGATAGGATCCGTGCTGCGATTTAATATGTCCAAGTTAGTAGTTAGGAGGTAATCAAACAGGTATTCAACCCTCTCGTTCACTTCATTACTGCCCCAGGCATCATAATGGGCGTTCGCATCACATCCTACGATGTGAGGAGCAGACCGATATCCTTCAGTTCTTTGGATGGTGCTGATGCTGTTGCTGGAGTCCCATTTTTAATGCCAATCTCCTTGACTTTAATTCGATCGAAGCCGTAGAATAGGGACATGCCCAGCTCTTTTAGCTGCATGAGCGACTTCTCGTCAATGCTAAGAGGAAGAGTTTGACCATTCTGGTCCACCTAGCTACCCATCACATGCCACAAGGTCACTTCAATTGGCCGGTTTTGGACCGCCATCCTGCGGAGCACCTGCATTAGGAACCCAGAACGTGATCCTTTAAAATTTGGGAAGGCCCTTCTTGATTACTTTAAGGATGTCCGAGGGCATCTTTAATCGGCCCAATCTTTCCTGTGATGGATTCCGTTATCTTCCTTTCCTATCATATCTCCTTCATACGGTTTTAGGCTTCGCACAATCCTCTTGTCTAACGTTTTGCTGGAATTTTAAAATTCCTCACAAATTAAAACTGAGATCAACCCATTCCGAAACATCTAACTAAAATATGGCAATGCTGTTGAATGCCTGTCTTCCACACAAGAGAGAGAAAGCAAAAACTTATCTTTAAAAAATTATGTTTAATAAAAAGAAATTAATTCCACACTCACGAATTAATCAAAATTAATCGGGGGAGAAAACGGGGAAAAAGAAAAATCTCCACTTATAAAAAAAGCAGAGAAAACGAGAAAAGACATTTCGGAATCAAAAGCCACTCTTCCCCTACCAATGTTTACTTCTCCGAAAGAGATGGGAGCCGCAAAAGCCGGTAAGCGGCCAGCGAAGGGAGTTCGGAGTCGGCATCGGCATACGGTTCACCTTCGCTCGGGAGAGAGTGGAATTTCCCAGTCAACGTCCAACAAGTGGTCGAAGCGGGGGGAAATTATTCGGAGATTTTCTTGTTTTGCTTCGGATTCGGAGTAGAGAAATAGAGAAAGGAGAGAGGGATTTTATTGGGGACATGCCGGCACTGCCATTTAGATTTTAAGTAAAATTGTTTTGGATTTTTTGGGTTTAATTTGATTTTTGATTGAATTGAGGATTTTTGTTTAATTTTCCTGTTTGAATCAGTCTGTCATGTTAATGGTGCAATATCTAGTAGAACATTTAACTCGAAAGCAGGGGCCATATTTAGGTTGGATTCTATCTTTACTGAGGGGTTAGGTATGTAGGTAGGTGAAGGGCAGCCTCCAGTGCGGCCGGAGGCCCAGTTAGGGCTTTACTGAGATGGATAAATAAAAAAGGAGGAAACACTCAAGGATGCACGGGTAATTCAGTGCAACCTGAAACACAGTGGTCTTATGCAGGGGGCTAACCACCAAAGTTGTCCAAATGCCTCCTGTACAAAAGCCATGGGTCAGTAGCGGTACTATACGAAGATTGGCGGTGGCCTATTTCAAGAACGCACGTTTCAACTGTAGGTGGAGACTCTTAAATCTGCGTCCTGTGGCAATGTGTGGATGGCCCAGTGTTGCAAAGGCAGGTAGTTCCGTAAATTACCAGAGGCCTTATGGTAGTCGTATATATCCAGTACACAGCTTTCGATTGTGGACGCCATGTAGAGAGATCTGCATGTCTTTCTCATCAAAGTATCCTTATAATGGTTGCATTTGAGCTTGGCATCTAGCGTCATTCCTAAATATTTTTGGCTTGCTGTAAAAAGCTTATAGTTATGCCTACGATCGTCGGTTTTGCATCGTTAGAGACCCATTGTTTTAAATTTGGAAGGACCTTTTCCTAAATTTCTTTGAGATTACAGCCCTCCCAAATCTGCAGCCTCGCGACTGCATGAGTTTGTTAACATAGGTGATCTTAATGAGCCCACCCCAATCGCCTTCAAGAGTTTTGCTAAACTCAGTCAGGTTGGAGTAACAAATTGACGAAGATTACTCCACTGTCCAGGGAAGCTGGCTGGAGTCACTGGCATAATGAATCCCGCAAACTTATTCCGGTAGGGGAGTCGTTTCGGCTCCGTTCTTCTTCTTCTGGGGTCTTTGCTCCTCTAGAGAGTTCTTTGACCGGTGCTCTTTAGGTAGCACACCAGATGGCCGCCGTAGGACTGCTCAACCAAGAACGTATGGGACCTGGTGCTGTCAATTTGCGGGTGGATCCAGAAACTTTGTACAGTGGCAGAGGCAGTATTGTCTGGGTCTACTTCTTGAAGCTTCCCGGGCTTCTGACCGCGGTCCTGCTTTCGATTTGGAGAAGGAGTTTGCGAAATTTTGGTTTTTGTGCTAGCCAATTCCTTATTTCTTCTTGGCAGATATTTTTTCCTGCTAGGTTGTACCGTCATATTGGCATGCTTGACAAGTCTGTCTTCAACCAGACAAGGCTTCTGTGCTGGACGAGGTATCTCCCATGAAATCTGCGTTTCCAGCTTTGATATGATTCGGATAGATCCATAAAAGTCGCACGAGTAAGGAAGGGAAGGGAATGTCCATCGTGATGGAGAAAGCATTATTGGAATTATAGCGAAAGTACACAAACTATCTACCAGCTTTCGCCTGAGCCTAATATGACGTACTGTACCGTAAAAAAAATGAACGAATTTGAGCTTATTTACGTCAATTTGACACATGGCTATAAATGGAAACGTAAAGTGACAAGTGTTAAATGGTTTCTGGACCGAAAACTTGCTTGGAGACTGGTGCCGCTTACGGATGCCTTTTTATGCCCTTTTCATGGCACCGTAAGTAACATGCGAGAATTTAATGAATATTTGTCAAGTTCATTACGACAATTTAGGTCGGTGCCATATCTCTATTCTTGATCTTAGAGCTTTTGCTCTGTTCATAGTTACGTTCCATGTAGCCAAATCACAGTCTATATTTCCTCGCTTGAGCCTTAGCCGTTTGATCAATCCGGTCCGAGGCCTTCTTAGAGGATCCGTTACAGTGAACTTTTTCCAGGACCAAGTCGTTAGCTTGGAGCCAAATTAATACGTTCATTTTTTACGCGCCGAGCACTCGAGTTCGCCCTTTCACCTCTGCTATAATTAAATTGCATTGCCCGATGGTTGCGACGGGAACGTAGTAAATCGGACTAATCTGACAGAGCTGTAGTTGTAAGTTCAGTAGACGTTGCTGAGTTTTTGGAACCCCAGAACCCTGGAATCTCTGGGATCCTGAGGTCTGATATCAGCCTTCAACCCCTCAAGTACATCATATGTACAACGGTACATCATATAAGAGGTTCAGGCTTTTCAAGTACTGTGCTTCCATGCAGAGTTTACCCTGCGTTTAATCAGAGTAAGAGTCCATGAAAACTGAGGTTTAGTAAAGTTTTATTAAATCCCAGTAAACTCGACGAAACCGTTCCGGTTAACCCGGGTTTTGAGTATGAGTGTGTGTTTGAGTGGCCTTTACTGCACTGTATACCAACGGCGACAGAACGTAAAGCTATTTATGTGACTTCAACCCAGAACGGTTGTGGAAACGGCATCAAGTTAACTTGAGGGGAAAAGCTTTCTGTTTACTTAACGAAAACTCAGATTGGGGCGGAGCGAGTGACGGCGCGCAGTGTGTTAGCATATATAGTGGCTCGTGTATTTTAAACTTTTTCCCGTCACCGTCACCGCCTCCACAACCCGCTCCCGCGCCAATCCATTTGTGCCAAACACACGAGCGCTCCATCCGACCACGCTACGCCATAACAGCAATTTGTATGCACTCGAAAGGATGTGACCTCGGAGTTAACAGCGGCGACTGGAAGGTCCGAGGATTCGCCATTAGGCTTCTTGCTTCCTACTTATTACCTAGTAGTAAACGTTTAGTAATCACACCTGAATTATGTATCAAAGGGGAAAGAAGAATCGTGTTGAATTCAACCCCGCCAAAACCAAATACTGTCTTATTTCAAAGAAAAAGATCAGCAGCTCTCCATCCTTGAGAGTGGACGAAGTTGAACTAACGGCCGATCCCTCCCTACACATCTTAGGCGTGACATTAGCCAAAGACTTGCGATGGAATGACCACATATTCCAAATCGCAAAACAGGGATCCCAGTGCTTGGGATTTCTTAAGAGGTGCAAGTTCCTCCTCCAGCCATCGGCCCGTGCTGTTATTTATATATCCTACATTCGGCCCCTTCTCGAATACAACTCCCTCGTTTGGGGCGGCGCTCCAATAACCACCTTGGCATGGTTATATAAGGTGCAAAAAAGGGCACTCAAGTTAATTGATGACGACGCCGCCTGCTCCACCATCGACCCCTTGAGCCACCGTAGGAATGTAGCAGCACTGACAAAATTTTATCGCTATGTACTATCATAGTGACTGTTCCTCCGAGTTAAACGCTCTCCTGCCTCCACGGCAATCTTATACCCGCAACACCAGATTAGCCCACTCGTCTCATTCCCTTCATCTGCAACTACCCCTTTCACGCACTCAACAAGATATGAATTCGTTTGTAAATAGAACAACTCGACTGGGGAATAATCTCTCGCAGTCAGTATTTCCGAGCTCCTCAACATCCAAGAGTTCAAACGCAAGGTTCATCACCACCTTCTTCAATACCCCCCGTACCCTTATAACCCCCACCCACCCTCCACCGTACTAAGCTCACTGCTAGACATTGCACCATGACATGACAAATGACATGACGGACGGACTAGTAGTACAAAGGGTGACTCCCACTGATCTCCTGAGCTTAGCACTGCCACATAAAAAAAAAAATCAAAGGTAAACAAAATATCACACAAAACTTTTCTCTCTCTCTCTTTCTGACCAAACCAATCTGGCAATGCCACTGCACAAACCATCCTCTCATTAATTCCCCTCTCTCCGAAAAAAATCCCCACATACCGAATTTCCCCTCCACAGAAAAAACACGTCTATTCACCTCCCCCGGTCCGTTGAGGTTGAATCACACTTCCCCAACGCCGGAGAGGAGCGGTATTTTGATCGGCCGCGACGTTTCCTCTTTCCTTTCAGTTCTGAGACCGCAACTCTCGCAGACGTCGTTCGCCAGTCGCTCTTCTCGAGGCTCCTCGTGCCTTTCCCGCAATTCCAGGTGGTTCTCACATTTCGCATTCGCTTCACGCTCACTAACGGGTCAGCTGCAATACAATATTTTTACACTCGCCGTGCGCTCTCCTACTACCTGCAGAAATTCTGTCGGTCTGTCAATCGCACACGGAAATTTTTACACCTGACATTTTTGTGCAGTGCAAAGTGTGGCAATTTCCTAATTGGGAAACGTCGTTAATTAAATAAATTGTGGTGCGCTTTTCCAGCGGGAATTTTTGTAAATTGAGAAATTAATAAAAAAAAATTAGTGAACAATTATTTTTGGTGTTTTTGTTACAACAAAAAGGAAATTTTTTTTACTACGAAAATAAAAGTAGAGAAGTTGTGTGCAACGCAACCAGTGGTTTTTCTATAAATTATTAGTTAAAACAGTTTTTTTTAATTTTGGTTACCGAAAAGTTTAAACATAAATATAAAAAAAAGTTTAAATTTTCAAAAATACACACACACACAAAATAAATGAGACAAATTACATCAAAGAGAAAGTTTTGATGGAAATTATGTAGAAACAGGAAAAAAAATGGATAAACAAACAGAAATCACTGAAATAAAATTCTTAAATAATCGCTGGTTTTAAAATATATTAATTATAAAAAAAAGTTACACTAAACTATATTTTTATACAAAAAAAAAAATAAATAAATATAAACAAAAAAAAAACAATCCCATTTCCCTGTATTTTTTTTTAATTTTGAAAATTTTTTAATTAGTTTAAAAAGTGTTTTTTTTTATTCTTGTTTTATATTTTTTAAATATTAAAGAAAATTAAAAAAAAAATTGTTTTTATTACAAAAAAAATTAGTGTGAAAAGTTGTTGCAGTTTTTCTTAATTTAAGGAAAAAGAAAAGAAAAAAAAAGTTTTTTTTTTTAAAAAAGTGTTTTACTTGAAATTTGTGCAAAGTTTAAATTTTAATTTTTTGAAATAAAAAAAACGTAAAACAAAAAACCGCCAAACTGGATATCATGGAGAATTACTACGACATTGAGACGGGAGATCTCAAGGATATATGGGACTCCGACCTGGATCCGGTATGTAACTTATAATTGTAGTTTTGTTTTTGGGGTTTTTTTTTTTACAATTATATTTAAGAAAATGTTTTTGTTTATATTATCGGATCCAACTTAAGGAAGGTTTTTGTAGTTAAGCTTGTATTCCTAGATGGCGCCTACAGTTCGTGTAAGATTCTGGGTTTACTGTAGGAAAGTTATGTTTATTTTCAAGTACGGAAGTAATCCATATGGTGCCATTTACTAATAGAAGAAAGCCAAATTTAAAAGCTCCCCCTTTGGACGGGAAAGAAATGGTTATCTCAAAGGAGGCTAAATATCTAGGCATAATCCTGGATCAAAAGTTCTACTGGAAATCCCAAATTGAGAGAGTAACTGCCAAGGCAATTACATCTCTCCATGTTTGTCGCCAATTTGTAGGAATTTGGGGCCTCAAACATAGGCTAACGTTTTGGCTATATACAGACGACGGTCGTAAGGCCCATAGTCACATATGCATCCATCGCATGGTGGACCAAGACCAAACAAAAGAGTGCTATGAAAGCTGGCCATGATGCAAAGACTGGTGTATCTTGGTATTACAGGCAGGGCCGGTGCTTGTTTCTTTTTGCGCCCGGTGCAGTATGCTATATTGCGCCCACATCAGCTGTTCAAGTTTATATTTATTTTTTAAGTCTTAATTTTTGATTTTCGGCCCTGTCCAATTGCGCCCGGTGCAAGTGGACCATTTCCACCTATGAAAGAGCTGCCTGGTGAAATAGGCTAAGAGTTATAACGGTTCGAAGGGGTGTTGAAGCCTGTATCTAATCAGGACTTAATTCGCGATTTTATTTTTGTGCCGGGTTTGGTTGCGCTTTAGCTTTACAAAACTCTCCCGTCCATTCTGTTTCTTTAATCTTCGTACCGCTTAAGCTTCTGGTAGATGGCCTTCACGCATCTACCAACGGGTGGGTCTTTCGCCGATTTTCGGATATATAATAGGACGATTAGTACGAATTACAAATCAAGAACTATGTATAGGATAGACGACGAATCAAGCCGAACCAAATGAAACTAGATTGGCTACACCTCGCGAAGGATAATAGAAAAATATACAAACACACTTTGCAGTTTTTTTTATACCTGAAAATGGGAAGACTTTTAAATTTTGTTTTTTCAAAGTTTCCTAATTATTTTAAATCTAAATTTCTGAGATTGCGCCCGGTGCAAGTTCACCATTTGCACCTATGAAAGCGCCGCCCCTGATTACAGGGGCCAAAAGCCCCTCTCCTACTGCGGCTATGGAGGCCCTACCTCCCTCCGCTACACCTAGTAGTGAAAAAAGAGGCTCTGGCGGGGGCGCTGCGTCTACAGGAACTATTCTCCTTTAAACCGGGAGATCTCCTGGATCATTTATCGATCCTCAAGGAGCTGAACCTAGAGCCAATGATATCTCTGTCCGACAACATTCCTGCGACTCTTGATTATGACAAACCGTTTACGACGATTATTTGAAGTAGGTCAGAGTGGCAACATGGCAGGCCTCTCTTCAGAGGAAGCACGGCCTTTTGGTATACGGATGGTTCTAAAACCGATAAAGGAGTAGGGCTGGGTGTTTATGGCCATAGGAGCAAAATATCCGTGGCTCTGGGCACTACCCCCACTGTGTTTCAAGCCGAGGTACTTGCCATCCAGGTGTGTGCTCAGACTTGTATTAATAGAGCTCCAAATAGCTCTAACATTGTTATTTTCTCCGACAGTCAAGCTGCATTGCTGGCCATTAAATCTCACAGGGTGTCATCAAAGACTGTCCTGGATTGTCTCCGATCTCTGAAATTCTTCAGCAGGAACAACAGTGTCACGCTGATGTGGATTCCGGGCCACGAAGGGCATATTGGTAATGAAATTGCCGACAGCCTGGCTAGAGTAGGCGCAAACTCATCACCTATCGGTCCGGAACCTTTCTGTAGCTTAGAAAGCTGCCACGTTAGAACAACCATCAAAAATTGGGTCGACCAGCTGTTTCTTCATAGCTGGACAAGGACCCAGGGTGCTTGTAAAGCTAAAAGATTCATCCAAATCGATAAAGCTAAAGCGGGAGAACTTTTACATCTCAACAGGTGGGAGCTAAAAATAATAACAGAGCTCTTGACTGTTCGCTTAACTACCATCTAAACAAAATAGGTCTGGTGGCCGATTGTGGCTGTCGGTTCTGTGAAGAAGCTTCCGAAACTGCGGAGCACTTGCTGTGCGACTGTGAGGCTATAGCAAGGAAGAGATTGAGCCTCCTCCATCGTGACTTCCCTACCCCCAGGGATATTTGGGACAGAAATCCTAAATCAGTTTTAGGCTATATTAGAAGCCTTAACCTTGATGGTTTTTAAAGACGGGGATTGCACAATAGACCAAATAAATAGGTCGCAGTGCCGGCAAAGGCACCCCTCAACAAGAAATAGAATCCATATGGTGGGAACATACACAGCTAAGGGAAAAGACAGTTGTCGGCCCTCCGGACGAAAGCAAGAAGGTATTTTATTGAGGACCTAAAAACTCTCTAACACTCGTTCTTCTTATAAACCAGATCAGAGCAAGACATTCAGATAGTACATGTGTGGAAGTCTCCCTTCATCGACATTCTGCCTCTGGATACAATCCTAGATTATGGAGGTGGTACCGCGCAGCTCCGCATAGATATCCCACCAAGAGACGCACGCAAGCGGCCAAAATAAAATGCGGCGCTAAATTCCCAAGGAAAGTGCGTCGAATACGGATGAAGGTCGCTCCACACATATCCGTAACGACACGACGCCGATGCTTTCCGTATCAGTGACTTCCGTGATACATTTTTCACTGACATTGCACACAGCACCGCCATTTTCCTTATCAGTGCTCAATGTTCAATGGCATATGACATTTTAGTTTTGAAATTTGGACAGTGATCATGGACGGAAATTTGGACAGTGAACGCGGAGAGAGTGGGCTCGTCTAGGAAGTGTAGTTATTTCAAATAAACTTAACCTAAATTTCTGTTGAATTCTTATAAAATTCTTCGGTGAATTTAAAAAATATCGATAGTAATGTAATTTTTGGGTTTTTCACGGACGCCTGAAGGGTACTGAAGTCGCCGGTGCCGTACTGCATCGAATGTTTGGGAACATGTCTCCCCCTTTTCTCCCTTTATTTGCATGGAATTATTCGTACCGATAATTTTTTTTCACTGATGCTCCTAGCACTACACTGAAGTCACCGCCACGCCACGGATATGTGTGGAACAACCCTACGTGAACGACGTTCAGGTTTTTATCTAGTGATGTTTAGAATCTACAATCAATAATATTCTGTGCTACAATTACATTTTTATACAATTGTGTTACAAATTTGTAAAAATATTTTTAGTAACAATAATTCTCCCTCACAACAATATAAATGGTGGTGAACCTGTGTATCTCTCTTTTCCACCCTAATTGAATTTTCAGAGCTCTCACATGTCATATAATTTTTCGCGTTCGTCGGAGGCAGCCATACAAAAGTTACAATTTACAAATGCTTACCACCAAGTGCCCAGGTAAATATTCAGGTAAAAAGAGCAGCAGCAACAACAAAAAATAACGATAGAGATAAATTGGAGAACAGCAGGAAAAAATATGAAATAATAACACAGAAAAAGTGAGTGTAGAAAGAAAAACAACAAAGAAAACACAAATACAAAATTAATATACAGGAAAAAACAAATCTGGGTTTTGTTGTGTTGAGAGAGTGCGTTGTTTGTTACGAAATCCTCACTTTTTACTTCATTCTTCTCCATCAAGCCACTACTGTTTATATACAATCAATAAAAAGTAATTTTTAAACAGAATTAAAATTGTTAATGGTTTACCTCGTAACCACGTATGGTTGGGATTGAATGGAAATTATTTTGTTATATGTAAAATGTGTGTTGAGTCAATTAAGTATAATCTACTGCAGTGGCTCTCAAGTGGTTTTGCGTGTGAAATCAGTGTTATACAATTCTTATTTATATTTTTTTACATTTTATTTGGCATCTATTGAAAAGAAGAGATTGCTCGTTTAAAATTGGACGTTCTTAAATTTACACCTCCGTTATACACGAGGACGTATGCACTCAGATGCAAAAGCTTTTCTGAAAGCTTACTGAAAATTCCGGAGGAGGAAGCTTTACAAGCTTTTCTACAAATTCCCACACAAATCATACATTGAAAGCGGTCATTAAGAATTCTTCGTTTTTCCCACCTCAGCACGGCTACATCGCCCCAGAAGAACTTTTGCGTCTAGATCCATAGGTCTTCGCCTATTATGGGCCAATGACAGAATATTATTCATATTCACTCAGAAGACTCAGTTTCCTCGAGGGCTTTGTCTGCAGATTGGATCCTTTGTTCTTTGGATCTTCCAGAGGCGCAATTTCGTAAAAACCAAACCAACCAGTTTCCTGAACACAATTTCTACCCAACAATTCCCTGGACAGTCGGTACAAGAAGGGTGCAAAGTATTGATATCAACTCAGCTCTTAAGTAGAGTTTCTTTTGGCCGTTCAAACCCGCGATAGGATTGGATCATTCCAAACTAAATTATAACACAATATCTGCCGGTGTTTCTCAAGGGTCAATTCTAGAACCTGCTCTCTTTTCCTAATATTTGAAAATGATCTCTCAATTGTCTTCTAGCTACGTAACGGAGTTACAATGCCTGGGATTTCTTAGGATATGCAAGGTTTCTCGTTCAGCCAGTAACGCAGGCTATGATCTGCAAGCTCTACATTAGTCCCGGCCTTTGTAACTAGGCAAGGTGAAAAACAAACTCATTGATGGAATCATCATTTTATTCTTCCATCTTTTCATAGAACAAAGGCATGAATATTTCAACCCTGATATCTGGGTCTAGTCCTTCATGCAAAACTCAATTGGAAGTCGAGATAATAGATAAATGTTTTCTTCTGCACAAAGACCTTCGCCACTGCTCCAACACCCCCAGACTTCCTCTGATCTATCATATTCTCTTCTACCTTTCACACCAAGCTTGCTACCAGACATTGCACCAACGACATGACAGATTGGTAGTACAGAGGGTGATTCCTAAGCTTGGTTTTCCCACATAAAAAAAAGATATGAGTTTTAAGCCAAAATGTACCACGTATGTCTCGCTGCTGTGATATCCAAGATTGAATAGAGCCTATAACGTCATAAAGTTAGGGAAGCATTCAGGGTATGAAAGCAATAGAGGCACCAAGGGCCATGTTCTGGATGTGCTCGTTCACCTACTACCACTAGATTGACTTTCAAAATTACAATGGAGTAAGGTAGACGATCTAGGGACTTTCGATCTACGGATATAGTCGGTTCTAGTTCTACGGATATGGTCAGTTATAGTCTATTCTTCAAAATTTCACTTGATCTTGGCTTAGATTAATATCAAGTGTCTGGATACACCTTAGTGCAAAATTTATTGATCGAGTGCTGTTGACTAAACAACAAGCTATTGATATTGAATCAGACTTGGAAAATGTGCATATGGAGGGGGTCATGGAGGCCTGCCTTCTTGAATCCACAATTCCGTAGTCAGCATTTTCTACATTTACAAGAAATGTGTCGAAGTATTGCAGGACTTTGAGAAATTTCAGTTTCCCCTGATTAAACAAAGCAGAAAAGCTGTGTCACAACCACTAATAGCGGGCAGGAACAATATATGGTCTGATAGGGGTAAGTTGAGAATTGTAGAGGGTTAGAGGCATCTTTCTTTGCTTGGTTTCAAAAGGAAAAAATATTGACCAAATTCTTGATATTTTCCCCCACCAATATCACAGCTCTTATGTTGTAATAATTTGGATATCAGCGAGTACATATTTTGTATCTTTCAAGTCGTTGTGTTTAGTCGGTGCAAAAACTCTACAAGCTAAATTTTGTTCTTCTAGTGTCCATCGCAAAGAGAGAGAGTTGTTAGGCCAAAGTTCAAAAATTCTCGCAGCTCTTCATTCGTTGGTAAAGTGTGGTTGGATTGATGAGCACAACCCTGTTTTGTATCTAAATAGAGCTGTTGATGATTGCAAGACGTTCACTCTTTCGGTTCGTTTGAATTTTACACGTCCCTCGCGCTACAGGCAAACAAATTTTAAAATGCGCCCGCCATATAGTTATGTAAGCTTTCGTTACAGACATGAAAATCAAAAAATGCGCCCGCCCGAGAAAAGCACGTCTCTGTTACAGATATGAACGTTTTCATAATCGAATATTCCAAACGCGAGTGTCATTTTACCAAGTGGTCCCCCAACTGAGTACTTACCACCTTCAATGCTGCTTGACCTATGCAATTGAATGAGAGCCGGTCTACTGAATATGCAAATGTTCCTTTATGGTAATTGCCTGTTTTTTTCGTCCTCTTTAGTCTAGAAAGAGTATAAGCGTAGTATGCTTCATTTGGACTGCCTTGTTTATGATTGAAACAGGCTGCACTCTTTCACTTCTTTTGAAAATCATCACCTCAACAAAATGAGATTTTTAACCATTTTTTTAGCATTTTTTTTCAATGTTGCACTCCGAAATTTTGTTAGCAAACCCTCACATTCAGATTCAGCACACAGAAAAATGTGATTGGTTGCAGCCAAAGCAAGACAGAGCACACTTGACAGTATAGTTAAGCCGGACTTACACGAGGCAGTACATTTTTTTCTTACACTATGATAAATTGTACTGAAGCTTTAAATTTTTTAAATGTACCGGTTCAAAGTGAATGTCCTTTCAACTCGTATAAGCGTTTATCAAGATAAATTCATGTAGGCGAGGTATAATTTATTGTAATACGTAGTGAAGAGACATGGGATTATTCTTTCTTACTTTTGGGACATTAAAACTCAATCTAAAATGAGCTGAGAGAGATTGTAACTAGGTATCCAACAGCTTGAAATGAGACTTTGATTTTGTCATTTGGTTTTAACAATGGCGTCGTTTGAAGTTAGTTGAAAGTTACATTGTAGTGGCTCAAAAGAAAAAACAGGCACCTCTTACAATTCATTTATATAATCGTGTCCCACTCAACACTACTTGACAGTTACTTTCTGTAAGACTTAAAACAGATCTCTAGACTAGGGAGTAGTTAATGCGTCAGTTTGGCCAGGCAGTTTGCTCAATATGACGTCATAATCTTGCTGAATTAGGCTGGTATGATTTGTAATAAACATTTGTAGAGGGGTTGGGGCACTGATGAGCTTCCTTAATTTAATAGGGTAGCTTTAAACAAACACCATACAGTATAGTCTATTAAAAAACCCCAACTAGCTTCAGGTATGGGATCGTCCATAAATTACGTGAGACGATTTTTGCGATTTTTCGGCCCCCCCTCTCCCCCCTTGGTGAGATTTCGTGAGATTTGCCTCGACTCCTCCCCCTAATCTCACGTGAGATTTTTCAGATCTAAAAAAATCTCTATTATTTAAATAAAAATACGTATTTACGGTCGCTAGCGTTAATTTCGATAAGTAATAGTTCGAACTCCTACTTGCCCCTCCTCTCTTCCACTCGCTTTTTCCGCTTATAGTGGACACACAACTACCAAATCGTGAGCACTCATAGTCAACAAGAATTTCAGCAGCAACACAATCGAGAGGCTACTTTGTTACTTTCTGGTTCGCATAAATTTTTTTGTGTAGGATTTAGCCATATTTTAAGGCGACCTTTCACACACAGGTCGACAGCAGGCCGTGGCCTGAAAGTTTTCGCCACACCTCCCCGGCCGCCAGGTGGATGGGGCCTGCAGTCCAAGAAGACTGAAAAAAAATTTATATGAGTGGACAGTTGTCATCAGATTGTGCCTGCAGATCTGCGATGGTAGCACGTAAGTTGCTTCAATCGACCACTTCATACAACAATTTTTGAAACACTTGTATGAAGAGGTCGACTGAAACAACTTACAACTTACGTGCTACCACCCTAGAACTTCTATTCAGTTTCAAGCCGTGAATTTACCGAACGAATTTTCGCCGTATCCAGTCGGACCTGAAAGCAAGGCGCGAAAACCATTAACACTCGCATTCGCGCATGTTCGCGGTTGTTCACGGCGTGAGTCTGGAGCCGCCTAAGGCACAAACATACTAACGCAAAGGCGGTGACGGCGGCCGCCTGCAAAAGAATTTCCCATACATTTTATTTTTCTGCGCCGCCTGTCCATTATGTCAACAAATATGGTGGTCCGTGTATTTTAAAGGTTGTTCCAGTCACCAATCTGTTTGTGCCTTTAAAGTTTTCGTTGAGGCCATGTACTTGTATTAACAACCTGCTATGCTAAACTGTCGTCTTCGCCTGTGTGTCTGTAGGGAATCATGACGTTACCTGCACGCCACGGCTTGTCAGGCGGATACCTGAAGTCCTCCACCTCAGGCAGACTGACACGGCCTTCATCGGACCCTGCCTGCAGATCTGCCCTGGCGGCGGCCTGTAAGTGAATGTGAGTCGTTAGTGGAGAAACATGTTTTACTTAATTTAATCCAGTTTTCTAGCAATTTTACACTGTTTCTTGAGGGGGAAAAATTACGTGATATTTGCCGCGACCCCCCCCCCCTCTCCCCCTGTGAGATTTGGTGAGATTCGGCTCGGCCCCCTCCCCCCAAACACCTCACGTAATTAATCTACGACCCCTATACCCCGTGCCATAAAAGAAGGAAATCTTAAAATCGTAATTTCCATGCGCAGTGACAGGCGCAAGCCCCCAGAAATGAACGTAACGTTCCTCTGTTTGTTTCTAAAAAATGGAAATATTCGGCTCATTTAGATTCTCAATCACAATTTCACTTGTGTGCTCATTTCCCTTATTTTATGGCGCGGGGTCTAAACAAGCTGTGGCATCATCAAACGGCGTTAATGGGACTTGAATCACTTGATCTAATCCAAGAAAACAGGTTCAAAGGAGCTAAAATAGTTCAAATTTTTAATATAGTTGGAATTAATATTATCTCCAGACATGAAACAACTTTCCTCTCGCCACTCAAAAACAACCAAAGAATTTAAACAAACGCCAATCGATTATGTCATTATAGAGAATGGATAATTCCACAATCCAATATCAACAATAAAAAACCTGAAATATTTCGTTTAAAAAAAAGCACACACGCGTGTTTAACTCAATTATTTTTTGTATTTATCCCCTCCATCCCCCACTCCTCAGTGATAGAAAAATCTTAAAAGCGTTTTTTATTTCACCTATTCAGACTTCACCTACAAACAAAGTCTTTCGCTGCTCTTTTCACTGAAACACCGTCGATACTAACAATCTTATCATGTGACAAGCAATCAATTAATCAGGAAAAATTGATAATAGACTTTCTGCCTTTGGATCGACTCCCACTCCATCTGTCCGCCCCCCCACCACTGTACACCCTTCACTAATTTTGCAGCGTAATTTTTCTTTCAAAAAGAATAATTTTTGTTGTCTCTTTCTCTCCTAACTTTTTTCGTGTGTATGTTTTTCATCGAAAGGTAAGCGCGATATTTTGTGTCGAAAAGACAATTGGTGATTGTAGAACACTTGTCTAATCAAAAAAAAAAAAAGAAAAAAAAATTGGAAGAGCTCGATTAGAACATCTAAAGTAGGTCTCAAGCTTCAATCTCATTCCTCAGTAGCAAATCCACAATTACATAATAACTTTCGATTACTTTTTACGATTACATTTTATTTGTGGGGAAGAATTACAAAATTTTGTTACACAGTTTCATCGAAATCTTACTACAAAATGTTGTTATCAAAATGCAGTTGACCGCCACGGCAATTCTAATTGATAACAACCAAGTCATGAGAGTGTTGCTGCTGCTGCTGCTGCACGAGAGACTTTTCTTGGCCTCTTTTTTTTGTGCGCCCGTTTTCGTTCTGATAAACATTTTTTCCGTAAAATAATAAGTGTGTAATCACACATGCTACACACACACACATACACATATGAAAGTCCACAAGAAAATTGTACCCAGCGCATTCTATAACCTCCCGGGGGCATGCTGTACTGCTGCAGCTAGCAATTAGCTTGCCCATTCAATACGTATGCACGTTTGCTGATTAATAAAACAGAAAAAATAAATTAAAAAAAAAAATTAAGTAAAAAAACACACCAAAAAAAAAATTCTCGCCCTTGTGCAACAAAATTGATTAAAGTAAGCGATTTCGTGTTTGGTCTAATTGCGCGCGAGTTTTGCGTGCGAATCGAATTTGGAAGAGCACAACAGCGCGCAATTGGCAACATTGTTTTTTCTTTTAGAGGAGAAAGGCCGAGGCGAGTGAGAGATTAGTGCGTCTAGTATCAGTTTTGTTATTAGATTGTAGACTGTATCTGTCTAAAATTAGCTTTTGCAGGTTCATAAAGCTCAGTCAAATTGCTTTAATTGGACGCTTGAAACGTAGTAGCTATTATTAGACGGATTGGAGCAACGATGAAGCGAACACTTTTTCCCAAATCCCTTTTCGCCCCTGTGATTTTAGTCATTTCATAAAGAGAGTCACAGCCTTGGTAAGGTTAAGGGTTAAGGTGCCTGACTACCATTCAAGAAGTCCACAGTTCGAACCAACTCCGCATTATAGTTCACCTAAATAACTTGGCTTGTTTCTTGTGTTCCCTCTTTATGAAAAATCTCTGTCATTGTGTTATGTTGTTATATGAGTGAGGTGATAACAGAAAGCAAATCCAAGGCCGATTTATTGGCATCTCTGTTCGCCTCAAATTCTTCTCTACCCGAAGCTTATACGTCACCACCGGTCCTCGAGCGCAACGCCCATTCAATGGACGGAATCTTCTTCAGAACTCGCGAGGTGTATAAATGTCTCAAGGAGCTCGACGTCAATAAATCCACTGGCCCAGACAATATTCCTCCTATGGTACTCAACAAATGTGCCTCACCTTTGGCTAAACTTCTGCACAAACTTTTCGCCCTGTCATACTTCTTCGGAATTTATCCCAACTCTTGGAAACTAGCTCATGTTCAGCCCATTCCCAAAAATGGTGAAGCCAGCGACCCTTTAAACTACCGCCTTCTTCTGTTCTCTCCAAAATCATGGAGATAATAATGATAATAATGATAATAAGGCTGATATCTGGAATCCAACCAAATTTTACACGACAGGCAGTACGGCTTTAGAGCGAAAAGATCTACTGGCGACCTTCTTGTGTGTCTGACTGAGGCTCTCAACCAAAACATCCATCGCCCAAGGCTTTCGACAGAGTATGGCATCCCGCTCTGCTGTCTAAACTCCAAGCTATTGGTATCGACTCAGTTCTAAGAAACTGGATTGAGAGCTTTCTTTCCAGCCGTTCAATCAAGGTAGTGCTGGATGGCGTCGAATCCAACCTTCATTCCGTTCCCCAAGGCTCGATTCTCTCACCTGCCCTCTTTCTTATATACATTAAAGATCTGCTCTCAATCCCCTCCAACCCACTTCACAATTTCGCCGATGACGGTACTCTGCGTTACTCCCACACCTTCGATAATATAGGACAAGCACGTGCCAGACCTTGCCCCGAAGACCGTGAACTCATGTCCAATTCTATTAACGGGGACATTGAACTTATTCTTGCTTGGGGCATCAAGAATCGTGTGGAATTCAACGCAACCAAAACAAAGTACTGTCTCATCTCTACAAAAACCTGCACCACCCGTCCCTCTATCTCAGTGAGCAAAAAGAATGTAATGGCTGACCCATCTCTTAACATCCTAGGCGTAACCTTGGGTTTCCTCAAGAGATGCAAATTCCTTCTTCAGCCAACTGGTCTTGCTACAATCTACAAGTCCTACATTCGGCCCCGCCTTGAATACAACTCGTATATCTGGGCGGGTGCCCCAAAAACCACCTTGGCTTGGCTGGACAAGGTGCATAACCGCGCCATCAAACTCATTGGCGATAGCACCCTTTGCTCCTCCATCGACACTTTAAGCCATCGTGTGAATGTAGCAGTCCTTAGCAAATTTTACCTCTATTACCATAGCGACTGTTCCACTGAAATCAGAAACCTCCTTTTTTCCCGCAACACAAGACTAGCCAACTCGGCTCACCCCCATACGCTACAGCCCTCCTCTTCGCGCACTTTACGTTTTATAGTAGTTCGTTTATAAATAGAACAACTCCATTGTGGAAGTCTTTTCCGCAGTCGGTGTTTCCGAACTCATATAATATCTTAGAGTTCAAACGCAAGGTTCATCGACATCTACTCACGCAGCCTCCAGACCCCTAACCTATCCTTTCTCCTCTTTCCTTCAAATCAAGCTTACTACTAGACACTGACCATGACTTGAACGACATGACAGACATCTAGTACAAAGGGTGATTCCTAAGCTTAAATTTATCACATAAAAAAAATATGAAAAAAAAATTAAGCTTGGAAATCACCCTTTAAAAGATAGTAACGATCTCAAAAACTACTGACGACATCAAAGACTACGTCCTGGGAACTACTGAATAACACCAACTGACCTAAAATCTATAGCTAAGCCACCGAATCCTATCTTCACCTCCTCAAAGATGTGTTGACTTTACATCGGGTGAAACCTGGATACTCTTGTCTCAATGTAAGTGTAACAGACAGGAAGAGGATAAAAGGCGAGTTTTCCGTGCCTCAAAACGAAGTAAACATCAGACTGATCCTCTAGGTTGTGAGAGGCATGCTGGCACCCCCTTGTCTCCTACGAAAAACCCCCCTTGCTTCTTATTTACAATCTTGCCTCTGTCAAGAACGAAATATGGAATTCGAATTAAGAACTTGGTATGTCAGAACACTCCCAACAGGACAGGCACTCTGCGTTCCTTTTTTATAACGCAGTCGCAATGCACAACATTCGGAACATATTCTGTAAGTGATCGTAAAACTTTGAGAAATGCCATATAGGAGGTCAAGACTTGGTTTGGGCTGTAGCTCTATTGGCGTCAATTGAAAGTAAGTCACGAACCACTGACTGCAGCGACACCACTACTTAACGTCTTTTTAAAGTCGACCAATTTCTGAAATCACGTAAGGAAATCGAAAGCTGGCTGCACAGTTTAACTTCTTAAAGTGGAGGCCCATTAAAAGCTGAGGTTGCTTTGCTGAGCTAATTTTGCAAAGATTTGTAAGGAATTACCCTATGAAAATTGCCTCCACCTCTAACATGCCGTCAAATGGATTTTTATGATGCTTTGTTTTTATACATCTAGTTCATTACCTCCACCCTGTATTTTATTACCCTTTCATTACCTATGGTTTATAAGCCTACTTCCGGAGCTCTTTAATACTTCTAGACCTCGTATCCTTTGGATAGGATTCGCACACCCTTGTGAGTCGTCTTTAGTTGGGAGTTGCGTTTCTTACTCGTCACCGGGAACAATTTTCGGGCCTCGTTAGATCCCTGTTCTGGTGAGAATTTCGGTCCTTTTCTGCTTACTGCAATAACTTTGAGGCCGGTTTAACTGGAGTGCGTTCAAAAACCTTACTATAGTAAACCACGCGGTAAGCTGTGGTTATGCTACATCACTTCACTTAACCACGAAAGTTTATGTTTAACCATGGAGGTTTTTGAACGCACCGTGGTTAACTACGTGGTAAAGAAAATTTAAAATTTTTTTCCATCAAATAGTGTCGACTATTTGCCTCAATTATTTCCAATAATTATTTATTTAAAATAATCTCACAAATCCCACTTTGATTTGTTCATTATTAACATTAAAACAAATGTCAAAAAATTGTTTTTATTCTTCTTCTTCTTAACTATCGCTAACCATGCTCCCGAGCATGGTTAAAATTTAACTACACCATAGTTAACCACGGGAGTTTTTGAACGCCAAAAAGTTATGCTCGTGGTTATGTTGTAGTTAACCACGGAGTTTTTGAACGACAAAAGTTTACCATAGTTAACCATGGTTAACCATAGTAAGGTTTTTGAACGCGCTCCAGGTAAGACCTAATATGTACTGCCTCTTCTGCGGCTGAGTATTTCTTGCGAGTTTTTTAATTCGATTCAATTCTCTTCAATTGCTAAAGGGTGTTGGTCGCAGTTAGTCATTCGAACTGCTCTTTAATTGCTAAAGAATGTTGGCCGCAAGGTTGATATATAACCTTTCAGTGAAATTTTCGGCACAATAAAAACTCTTATTAGCTAAAAGAAAACTAAAAAAATTACTTTATTTTTTATCAGTTCTTCTCACCTCCAGCCACAAAACTTTTTTCCCCTTTTTTCGATCCTCCCTTGTTTTTTTCGCTTCCTCTCATCCGGAAAAACCTTAAAAATTTTTCTAAAACTAAGTGGGTTGAACTCGCCCTGATTTTTTCTTTTTTTCCGAGAATAGGACGCCTTTCCAAACCCTCGGCACCACAAACCCGATCTGTCGAGTGTGGCTCGACCCATGACCCTGAAAATGAGAGCATTTATCTCGCCTCCTCTCATCCAGAAAAAACTTAAATTTTTTTTTAAAACTAAGTGAGTTGCACTGGCCTTGCTTTCTCTTCTTCTTATTTTCCGAGAATAAGCCCGTCTTTCCATACCCTCAGCACCACAAACCCGACCCGTCGAGTGTGGCTCGACCCATGACCCTGAAAGTAAGAGTATCATGCTCTACTTACTGAGCTAGCCTGGTTGCGATATTAACATTGAAGATTGAATTCTTTTTGTGAGATAGGTAAATTTCTATGTACTAGCGACAGTTCTATTTAGAGTACCACCATATTCTGAAAACAGTCACAAGTCACAACGAAAATCACAAGTGTGTGGTAAGGGTCTTAACTTGAAGACATACTAAATAATATCGAAGTAAATTGCAAACATAACTTCTGTTAGAATTGACATAGAAACCGAAAAAAAGAAGTTCATTAGAAATAAGCGCAAATCGCAAATTTGTGACTTATGACTAGTCACAACTTTAAAATAGAGGGGGAAAGGTATATTGCCCGAAAAAGAGAAAAATTAAGATAATAACGAGAAGAATGAAAAAACTACAAAAATAACTTTACTTCACCAGCTTCCATCTAATAAGACAAAAAAAAGTATACAGGTGCATGGAATCGAACCTCAAACCTCTGGAATGGTAGTCTGTCACATTAATTCCTAAATTACTGAGGTTATAAATTTTTTGAATAGAAATGTTAATAATATTTTTTAAGAAACATTGTTTTTAATCATAACTGTAATGACTATCTTAAAAGATTCTTAAAATTACATCACATCACCTATCCCTCATATCTTGTGATTGAATAAGCGCGGTTTTTTTTAACTGTTAGCGTAAACTAGAAATTTATATCAGCACAAAATATACAGTTTTTATCTACACTTCTAGCTGACAACATATCAAAATCTTATTTATTGTATGTGGTATATATGGCGGCGGCAGTGCATTATTTTTGTTGCCAATCACTTTCGTTAACGAGTAATTAAAATGTGACATGAAACTAATCACAAATGACTGATTAATCATTCGATCCTCTCAATCAATTAAGGAAAAAATACTGTTTATCACATTTTAATCAGTATATTAAAAATTTTGTGTGAGTGTGTTTGTGTGATTGGTTTGTAAGTGAGTTATTATCTTTACTTCTTCTGCCAGTCACAAATTAAAATAAAAAGTATAAAATGAAGATAAAAATATTTTTAATTGATTCAAAAAGTATCACACTTTTTTTGAATAGGGTATAGTTCTCAAAAAATCTCGACGTGAAATAAATCTTGAGATAAAATCTCGGTAATCGTTTCAAACTCCTTTTTGTGTGACTCCAGCGAAAGTCAACTCTTTTTGTGCCTATTAAAATCATTGATTTATTCCTCAATTGTTTCCTCAGCTCCTTCAATATTATGCATATAATATAGCACAGTTGGTGTGCAGCAAACAAAATACGTGAGGGCGGTCTAGAGCCAAGAAATACTTCAATTCAATTTCAGCAACACAGCATAAGGAGGTGGATTACTCAATCTTAGATTAAAACCTAATCAAAAAGTCCACTCTATGCGAAAATACGCGCGCGCATGCCTAAGTCGCTTTTTATACTAGAAAGAGAGGATCTCTCGTTCGATACTCGTTTGCGGTATTATGGAAAATGTTGAGAAATGTCGTCGAATTTCAGGGAATTTATATTCAGAAAAATAAAGAACCACACTAAAAACCTAGATCTTGGATTTAAGACGATGCTTCACTGCATTGGCACACAATTATTTCTCTGATATCTATTTTCTACCTTTAAACAAAAAAAAAGAGTATCACAAAAAGGATTGGGCGCACACACGGTGAAGAAAGACTGAATTTTATTATAGTAGAAAGAGAATAAGCGTGATGACATTTTTAGGTTAATTGGATGGTGGCTATACAGCATACACACCGGAATAGTGCCTATATTATTTTATGTGGCATTCTATAGACTCTAGAGTCAGTCTCTCTCTATCTATCTGCCATCATCTGATAACAAATGTTGGGAAGAGTCAATGGCATCATTATGTGCATTCGTTGGTAAATTACCAGAATGACCTTCGTAAAATTGTTGTTGTTTTTGTTTCGTCGTTTTGTTGTATTGTGTATTCACAATTTTTGTGTAAAGAGACATATCCAATAATCATCAAGCGCGTTTGAGGTTAATGCAAGGCTCTTTTTGTGTAAGATAAATAGCGTAGATTTAACCTTTTTTGTTGAACTTTTATACGCATAAAACCAAAACGAATTGGGGTGCATTAGAACAAAACGAAGTCGTTGAAAAGAAATGTTCGACAAAATAAATATAGTTGGGCATATTAGATTGGTCTGACTATGATGACTTGGACATGGGTTGTGTAACAAACCTCTGAAGAAAGAATTCCCCGGAAGGACTTTCGATGGTTGGCCAGCAGGGGGGAAAAAACAAAGAATTATCTTCACAAATTGTTGGATAAATCACGATCTGAAAAGTAAATAAGATCTGGAAAAAAAATCGTGGCATTTTTGCGATCAATGGCGTCAATTGCAAATAAGTCACGAACCCTCTGATCGCAGCGAAGCTACTAAACTTTCGTTTGAAGTCGATGCATTTCTTAAGTAGCGCACAACAATTAGAATCGTCAAGAATCGTGGGCAAGAGATCGTGTGACGCCGTCAGGCTAACGTTCTCGAAAAAGATGATGCTGTACATCAGGTAGGACTGGAAGGAAATCATCCACTATGAGATACTTGCTCAGACGACTGGTTCTCAACCCTACTCTCACATCGAGAGAAATTACGCTACTCAATTGAGCGAAAACAGCCCCCGAATTGAATAATAGCAAAAGTTTTGGAGATAGGTATCAAAACGTAATGTCGACTGGCAGAAAAGAAACTTCATAATTCGTACCTCATGTTGCTAACTTAATATCAAAGTTTAACTATATCCCCAAGGCTCTGAATATACTTGTCCTAATCAACGATCAATATCGTTTGACATTCTTGTCTCATTCGCCGGTCAAGAACGTCACGTGGGAAGCATGTACGATAAAAGATACTAGGCAGAGGGTTCGACGGGGCAAACCGCTAACAAAGACTTCGGAAGGTGGTAGTACCCTATTTGTCACTTCTGTCAAAACCCGAGGAAAGTCACTGCAGACGAACGCCTTGCAGAACTGTTAGCAAGTCCTAATCTCACCTTCCGCGGTGCCCCCCGGGGGAACTTCTTCGGAAGCAGATAACGGGAGACGGGCGAACAGGCCCTTGACTGGAATCCGCAAAGGATCCCGTCGAGTCGGAAGACCTAGAACAACGTGGAGGAGAACCCTATTAGCAGAAGCCGCAACAACTGGGAGATCCTGGTCGGAGCTGAGAGCTGTCGCGCAAAACAGAGTCCGCTGGAGGGCAACTGTTTCCGCCCTATGTCCCATGAGGGATTAATGGAGCGTAAAGAAGAAGAAGAAGAGGGTATATGGACCTGTAAAAGGCTGTTGGGTAAGACATGGGTCTTACACCAAAGGAGGACCAATTAAAATTTGATAATTCATTATGCGTTCTACTGTAACGTGTTTGTCAAATGGATTTTTATGATGATTTGTTTTAATTACACGTTTATTACCTGTGTTTTATTATCCTTTTAATACCTAGGGCTTATTACCTTTATATTACCTGGGTTTCATTACCCTTTCATTACCTGTGCTTATGAACATATGTGCTTTATTACCCTTTTTATTACCTAGGGCTTATTACCCTTTTATTGCCTGGATTTTATTACCCTTTCACAACCTTTGCTTACAACCTTTTAATTGCTTATATGGTTTATTATCCCTTTATTACCTCTGATTTATTCTTCTTCTTTAACTGCTCTAAAACCGGATTCCAGTCGTAGGCTCTCAAAGCTTTTATCTCCGCCGGTGTCTGTTATGAGCCGATGTGATCCCTAAGCCTTGCGACAATTGAATACACTTCCTGCTGTTCTCATATTTGCTCAATTAATCCAAGATCAAGTGATGTGGTCGCGATGCAAGATGCAATTACCTAAACTTGGGTAGAAAAGCTTATACAAAAGTTCTGTTCGCCTTACCGTTCACTGAAATCTTCGCCTGCTTTGCTGCACTTATTTTGCTAGATGTTTAGAACCGCAAACAACACAGCAAGGGAGGGTCCAATAATAATTTCGACAATTCCTTAAGCGACAACCTTTAACGTGCCTGTCAATTGGGTGTTATGACGTTTTATTACCCTTTTATTACTCTTTTATTACCATTTTATTACCTATGATTACATTGATTTACAAAAAAATTTATATTTAGCCCGATTTATAATAGATTCGATGCTACTGAGTCGGAATATAGTAATAAAAAAAATCTACCACGTATACCTTTTCTGTATTGGATGTTTTTAATAAAAGGCTATTTTTGTTTAAAAATTATAATCAAACATTAATGATAGCTACGACATATACCAAAACGGAGTTATAATTCGTTTCAAAACCTTAAAATCACCAAAGCAACATTCTTGTGTAATAATAGCATTTTACTGTGTAGTTTTCTCTCTTTCACTTTCCATTGGTGGTTCGCGGCGAATGAACCAAGAAAAATCTGCCAGCAATATGTCTTCTTAATGAAACCTTTCACCATGTTCATCTGATACTGCAGAAAGATTTTCGCCCCTCTTGGCCAGTTTTGAACTACGTAGTGTTTATCTATTGAAGGATTGTCTCATTCAATTTAAAAACAACTTGGAATATCCAGCAAATGTTCCACTAAATAAATCAGCACAAATGTTCCACGAGTATTAAGAATACTGTGGACAATGTATTACAAAGTATGAAGTCAAAACTTCGATTTGGAGAGACCTAAAACGCCATAAGATCATTCAAATCAGATTGTCTAAGTAGATGAAGCTCTTTTAATGGGGTTGAAGAAGAACTTATTTATTCAGCAGGCAATATTTGTCTCCTCTTATCAGTTCGAAATGGTATTATAATAATGCGCACTATTTAAAAAGATGAAGGTAGCGTCAACGGAAAATCTCTTAAATCTCACCTGGTTTATTACCCTTTTATTACCTCTGGATTATTACTCTTTTATTACCTCTAGCTTATTACCCTTTTATTACCTCTGCGTTATTACCCTTTTTTTTTTTTATGTGAAATACTAGAGTCACAGGAAAGGCCCTGACAATCTATTTTTTCTTCTTATAGAGTGCAATGTCAAACAGCAGCTCTAGTCGGGGAGGAAGGAACTGCCACAACCTTCCCGCGGTATTTTTAGTCCACATACTCCCAACCATTACTATCGCGACTTTTGACATCGGGGCATCGAGAAACAACAAGTGGAGTGTTATGCCTCCTGAAACGAGTTGAATCTCATCAACCAACCGATGACATGCGCTTTGGCGGAGCGGGGAAGGTCTAAGGAAGGTTATGACAGAAGGAATCAGGAATGTAAAGAGGGAAGAAGAAAGAAGGAGAGTTATGTAGGTGGGAAAGTGGAAAAGGCGAAAGACCGTAGGGCTGGCCGGGATTCGAACCCGGGCCTCTGGGATAGTAGTCAGGCGCCTTACCCCTAGACTACCGATGTCCAGTCTCTATTACCTCTGGTTTATTACCCTTTTATTACCTCTGGTTTATTACCCTTTTATTGCCTCTGCTTTATTACCCTTTTATTATCTCTGGTTTATCACCCTTTTATTACCTCTGGATTATTACCCTTTTATTACCTCTGGTTATAATCATATTTTAAAAGGAATTTTATTCGTTATTTAATTGACACCAAAGCCCCTTGAAAAATCTTACAGTACTGACGTTTTTTTTATAGTAAATTCACAATATGATCAGCTAATCGCAAATTCAAACAAGTATACCGAGCCATTAACAATACTCTTTTAAAATTGAATGAATTATGTAAAAACTTTGTAGACATTTTCATATTAATTAAATGTCAACGAGAAACATTAAGAAATTTTTAAAATCCTATAAACTTTCTCTGATATGAATAACAAAACCACACAAAAAATAAATGCTTTTTTTAAAAAAGAGAAAAAAATCGATTAAAAAATATACACAATCACAAAAACAAAAACTTAATTAAAAAAATTGATTTTTTTCCCTTTCAATTTCATAATTAGTTTCAAACACAGTCAGCTACAAGAAATACACACACGTACGAGACGGAATTTTACTAGGAATATTCTGAAGAATACAAAAAAAAAACACCAATCCTTTATCATGTCCTGTGTCCTGTGTGTGGTTTGCTCAACCCTTTCATTTTCTAAACCATTATAAAATTTACATGAACAGACCCACAACGCGACGATATATAGTTTCACTCGAATGTACAATTTATTATATATACATATACGTATATATTTTGTGGTGGGATAATTGTATAGTCTCCTGCGAGAGAAAAGTCCTGTGATGAAGGAATACTAGGAAAGAAAAAAATTTAAAAGGACGACTTTATTGGCGCCCGGCAAGGATGAGGGAGGAATTGTGTCACCACACCTCAAAATCGGTGTCGATATGTGCGGTATGTACGCGGCATGTGTTATAAAATTTCAATTGTTTCTTTTTCGTCCTTTCTTTGGTTGTTGTTGTTCTTGGTGTTGTGGGAATTGTAATTGTTAGAGACTGCATTTAGGTTAGGTAATTGATTTTTTAATGGAGACTATATGACTTCATGTTAAAGGGACGCAGTTCTGCTTTAAATTTCAGTTTTTCTTTCAATTCAAATTTTGTAGTGAACTTCTCTTTCTTCTTCTTCTTTGGTGTGGTATTAGGGCCAAAAGTACCGCGACCACATCACTTGCTCTGTTGTACTACACCGCTATACCTCATAGTGTAGGCCAACTAGGTTAAACAGGTTCAGCAATCTGCCAAGTGACTTGACTGGTGGCTGTATCGTCGTAAACTCACCGAGAGCTGAAAGGCAGAAGTAGGTGTTAAAACGATTGACCGTGGGAGCCAGCGGTGATATACATATGTCGAGTCCCAATCATCAAGCAAAAATGACGTATGTAGGTGACCGCTGGCTCCCACGCTCAATCGTCCTAAAACCTATTGGCAGCCCAAGCCTCCTCAACAAAGGAGGCAGCGCCTGCAGTTGTGCTCGTCTGCCCTTCCCAGCCTCCATAAGTGGCAATTCAGAGCGTAATGTCAATTCACTAAGTGTCCTGATACACACACTAACATTTCCTTAGTCGAGTTTCATTGGTTAATCCCGGTGCCTCCAGCTTTCGGTGTATTTCATCCAAGCCTGATCTGCAAGGACATTCTGCCGAATCCTGACTCATGAATACAATGTAATTGGTCCAAAGAAGTCCCATGAGTATGTTAGGAAAGTGAAAGGCCATTCTGATAAAACCACCATATCAGGATAAGTTTACTTCCAGACATTGCACCATGAAATAAACGAAATGACGGACTTGTAGTATAAAGGAAGGCATTATATAACTGGGTGCGCCCAGTGTCCAGATTAGATCTTTAAAACGACAGTGCCTCGATAATCTTGCTTCACTTCGCGGTATTAAAAGCATGTCAACGGCTATCATTAGCCAGTACTTATTCACATTCATTGCGTCCCTTACTAGACTAGACACCATATTGACAGCATTCGTTGATCTAGACTACCTTACGTGGAATTGCCTTTCCGACAAGAGCTGTCTTCCCTCTCGGCGTTAAGGCGGCACCCAAAGAAAATTTCGATAATTATTCATTAAGCCTCCACCGTTAACGTGCTTGTCAAATGGAATTTTATATTTTTATTACCTTTTGATTACCAGTGTTTTATTACCCTTTTATTACCTATGGTTTATTACTCTTTTATTACCTATGGTTTATCACCTTCTTATTAGCTGCGTTTTTAATCCTATTAAAACCTTTGGAATATTACCCTTTTATTACCTCTGAGCTATTACCCTTTTACTACATGCAGTATTAATTATGTTTGGTAAAGAATTTTATTCGTCTCTTAAATGAAACCCCCTATACTCAGGGAGCACTCTTTTACTCAGGCACGCTGGGAATGCTTGAGCGAACCCACCTGGTGCCTTACTGAGTGCTAGCTTCAACTCTTTGTGCAGTATTTTGTCCAAGCCAACCTAATCCAATTTCTTTTGCGGCTTCTACATTCTCTCCCTCTCTCACCCCGGCGACGTCTGCGCTATCCACGTTTACTGCAGGCAGGCTGACCGTGTTCGCGTGTTCTGTGAAAAGAGAGGTTCTACAGGTTTAGGTAATCATTGGGGACCGCTTATCCGTGGTAGGTTGTTTGATTCTAGTGCAGAGGCCCACATATGTCATCCAATTAGCGCTTACCCCTTTTCTTGCCTCCATCTTTTCCATAATGAACTACTCGAATTCAGGCCGTTTTCGGCTTCGCTGGCAGCGTCTCTTAGAAAAATCCTCAGTTTTGTCGTTCCACCAGAAGTTCGGTGATCGTTTTCGAAGTTTTGGGCGCTGTGGCTTGAAGGCGTCAGGTGACCTCTTTATCGTCGCGACCATTTCGTTAGCGTAGCCACCCTGGCTGGAACTCTCCTGCAGAATTACTCTTTAAAAAGCTCTTCTCAAATATGGCTTGTACTTGCTTGTAGCTATCGGTTCTTCTCCTGAAACAGCGGAGCACTTGCGTTAGGAGTGTGTGGTTACAGCGAGGATGAGATTCAGTCCCATTCATCGTGGCTTTCGTACTCCCCGAGGGAGATTTAGAATGTGAAGAGTTGTTATGACGAGGTTGGCACAAGAAGCCAAATAAAATAGCTCGCAGTGCCCGCAAAGATGCCCCCTTAAAGAAAGAAGAGGATTACTGGGGATATTGTCATGTGCACTCGCTACTTTGATACATGTATATCAGAGTTCACACATCACATAAGGAATATACACTATACCGCTCGCCGCGGACATGATTCACTTGAACGTTGATATAAAGATTTCCCATTAAGTCTCACGTACAGGCCGCCGGCAGGCCGTGGACTGAAAGTTTCTCGACTTGAGGTCAAGTATCATCACACACTCACTGGCCGCTAACTGAATGGCGCCTGTAGTTCAGGAAAACTGACAAAAATCTTTATGTCTGTGGGTATTTATGGTCAGTCTGGGACTGAAGATCTGAACTTCTATTCAGTCTGAAAACTTCAGGCCATGAAAATATTATGAGGCCATGGAAATATTCATCCACAAAGTTCGTGAGGAATGCTCCTGAAAGCGAACCGTCTAAACAGGCCCTTCGCTTGGGTGTATGTACGGAATCATGAGGTCAACTGCAGTCCATGGCCTGTCAGGGGGATGCCTCAAGATTCCATCCTTCAGTCCGTCTGAGTAGTTTCTTGAAATATTGAAAATCCTTTTTGATGTTTTGAGATCTATGAGTTATTGAATTCTGGGATCCGGTGGTAATATGTGGATCTGGTTGATCTCTGTTGTGGCAAAAAGATTTATATTGTTAAAAACATGCGATTATCATATCAACCATAGATCTCTAATACAAAAACATTTAATTTTACCATAAATCAGTGTAATCCAGTCATATTACCACGAACATCTCAATTAGTACCCTAGTAAAACCCCTAATCTTCGAGTCAGTCCCCAAGATTTCTCCTGAACTAAGAAAAATAAATAAATTTAAATTTTTATACGTCGACAGTAAAAATTATTATTCCAGCTTGATGACGTCTTCCATCTCTCGCACAGAATCGGAATTCCCCTAAATAAATTTCCATCCGTCATCGATCTGAATCCGTGATAATTTGTTCTGGCCATTTTTTTCTGTCCCTCTCTCGAGGACATTCATTCAAAGTCATTTTGGAACCTGCCCCCCTTTGGTGTCGGCGGCGGTTAAGCGAACGTACAACCAACAACAACAACATCGAAAAAAATGGCAGGCAAATGACATCAGGAAAAAATTCAATTCACAAGAAATCCCGCAACGAGATGTAAAGTAATTCCCAGAGATTTGCTGTTTTGTTGGGAGTGTGTTTTTATTATTACAACAACAACAACAACAACAACAACAGCAGCAACAACGAAAAAAACTTTTTATTATTACTTTAAGAGAGACTCATTACACTAACATTACACTGCGCCTGCGCCAACGACGACTGCCCGGCGCGCGGGGGCTGGGATATTCGGCGCTAGGAGAGTAGGAGAGATGCGCGGCGGTAAGCGGTATGCGCGGTTGTAAGAAATTATGACGGATTACACACGATGGAGCTTTCTGGTGGAGAGAAGATAGCCTTTTCGAAAAAGATAATGGATAACCGGAATTAAGCAACTTGTTTTTATTGCTGGGAATTGTGAGACAGTGAAAGATACTGATACCAACCACAGTGCGGAGGGAGGGAAGTAATGTACTTCACTTTTTTTAGTAGGAAATGTGTAACAACAAAATAACAAAAATAGGGGAAAAACATGGTGATTGTAGAAGAATATATTTGTTTTTATTTTTTTTTCTGGAGGGGATTCTACACTGATTACGGCCCAGTTGCTCAATATTGTTTTGTTGCTCAAAATGTTGTCGTTCGTTTATTACTTTCTTGATTAGTTGCAGCACTGCGCATGATTGTTGCTCTTTTTTTTATCAGATTAATCATTGTTTTTGTGATTTTCAAAATTCTTTCTAGATTGAAATTTTATCGGAGCACATGATTTTTATTGTCTCTGTTCTTTTTGTCTTATCTCAAGAATTCTTACTGTTAATCTGATTTCATTTTCTACATTTAGATAGATATCGTAAGCTTAAGCTGTTAGACAAGTTGTTTTGTAACAGAAAGCGCCCCGGAGAGAGAACTGCATTATTAATTGTTATTTAGAAATGTTCTGATTAGAAAAAGACGCTATTCTTCTTCTTCGTTTGATGAGACCGATTGAATATGTTCCAGAAATCTGCCTAGTGATTTTTTGTTACACTTGACAGTCTGAGCAGAACGAAACCCGGCTCCTCGCTACCGCCACAGAGAACATGACTGAGCTCCTCAAGACAAGGTGGGATCCTCCGCCCTTCTTATCCTCCATATGTCGTAATTCAGAGCGCAGTGTTCGATTATCAAGCCAACAATGGTCCTGACATGCTTTTTACTACGTCCCAACAATTCTTTGGATGAGTTAAAGCCGGCTCTACATGATGTTGTGAATGTTTATGCGAATGTTGGCTTCCAACGTGTGATTCAATACCGCCAAAAGCCTGAAAGTGTCCAAACAATAACGTTGGACCCTTGGAATTGGATACTCATAGTTCGAGCTTTGGCCGCACGATGCGTCCTACCATCAAGCGTCCAACGTTGGAGGGTGTTCATAGCATTGTGTAGAGTCGTTTTAACATACGGCACTAGTTTGGTTCCATCAAAGTCCGATTGGCAAGGGTCCACTTCACCGAAGTAGTGGGTGCTCCAATAGCCGGTTCAGGACCGATGAATACAATGTCAGAACCCTGTCTATTCGAGACACTCGCATTTTCCTTGCCTTTGTAGCTTCGATGGCCTAGAATCCAAAGAGGAATACTTTGACTGAAAACCACCAAGATGGGCACGTTGGCAACCCCAGAGAAATTTAGGATTGATCCTTGCCGATCTTGATCAAGTGCCAACCACAGACCTCTTAACATGGTACCGACTGTTCCATTTGCTACAACGATGACAACATGGCGAAAAAGTTACGGCCATTGGGTAGCCCTTGGATTTAATCTACAACAAGGCACCATAGAAGTGGAGATAAAACTCCTCCCTGTGGACATATGACTGTGCTATAGTGTCCTTCACGAGAACCCTCAATATGGGAGACCATTAGTAAGCGTACTCTCAGCATAGAGTCGATCCAATTACAGAAAGTGCTATTTCTACTCAGTCTACTTAGAGCTAGGGATACGGACTCGATAGAGAGTACTCGATTCAATACTCATCAGTAGAAACGAAAACAAAATTTACTCAATGAGTAATTTTTACAAGTGCGCTTTGAAATTCAGCCTTTGATCTATCATCACCCCCAAGTACTTCAGAGCGGGCTGTTAGTGGATGGTCTGTTCCCCTACCTTGATCCTTACGGGTACTAGCTTTCGTCGTTTGCTGATCAGCACTGCTGCAGTTTTGTTGTCAGCAAGCTTCAGCCCAGCGCATTATATTTTATTTCCCAGATCACTTCGATCGCATACAATTTGTGTCATCTGGGTCATCTTTGATGTCATCTGTCCCGATGTAATCCGCGAACCCACTGCTTCCTTTGGAAGATGAAGCCCCAAAACATCATTGTACATTGCGATCCACAGCAGAGGGCCCAGGACGGAACCCTGCGGAACACCGCTGAAGCTTGCCTGAGCATCTTTGGACCATCTGCCAAGTCATAATGAACCGACCTACCCTGGAGGTAGTCAGCCACTACTTGCACTAGGTACTTTGGTGTACGTAGGTTGTTCAACGCCTCAACTATTTTACTACACCTCGCTGAGTTGAAAGCATTTTTTACGTCGAGGGTTATCAGTGCGCAGGGTTATCACCCGCTCGTTTTCCTATGCAACTAAAGAAACATATCAGTCTGTAGGAGGATGGGTCCCCTAAAGACTTGTTCGGCATCGGCAGGAGCAAGAGTGATGTTTCCATAGCTCCAGGAAGATCCCCTCTCTCAAGCATGCTGTAAAGACTTCAGCGAACCTGTTTGTTTCGCCACTTTTTTTGGTATGCCATCCATGCCAGGGGCGTTATTGACAGCTACCTTTTTTTTCGACTTCCAGAATCTCCTCTGCGGTTACCGTAGGTACGGGCATTTTCATAAACGCAGAACTGCCGCAATACTGCAAAATTCAGCAATTGGTAGTCTGTAGCTGAATTCTGCAGTGCTGCAGCAGTTCTGCGTTTATGAAAATGCCCTACCTCTTCTGGGTCTACCTGTAAGTACCTCTTCTGGGTCTACGCTACGCAACTCAAACTAGTGTCAAAGCATGTATTGTCGAACACAACTTGGTTTGTTTAGAGATACACTTTCAACCCTGAGCACCAAATTGTGAAGAGCTTTCTCATTTGACTTGCCCATCCAGTAGGCATGCTGGTAAGAGCAGAAAATAAGTTTCCCTTATCTTCTTGTCGACTGAAAGAATCATCGTTCGAATCGTCCTCAGAACGTTCTGGCTGATGCGATGCGATGTTGTAACCATGTGTGAAGGAAGCCCTGAATATTTTGCATAGTAAAAAAGTGATTAGGTTTAATCTTTATGGTTTTAAATGATGTAATCGCCTCAATAATGATCCGTAGACCGTTCTGGTGTACTATTTCCTGGAGTTTCTTGGATGATGTTGGGCCCCTGAAGTCGTAGGTGAGGTGTGTTGACGCAAGAAATACATGCTCTTGTTTCCCTCTGCTTATCTCGGTCTTCACCACTGCCAGGTCTTTCGACGTTTGATCTATAGGAGGAAAACAGCTAGTGTTTTTATTGTAAACTACACAGGTTCAAGGGTCACGGTCCATAGTACTGCATGCACTTAAAGAGTGGTTAGAATATTTCTCTGAACATGATACGCTGTATAACTGTATTCATGCCACTTTAGGGTAATTCGGAGATGAAAGTGGTATACGGACGAACGGACGGACAGAGCACATTTGTATTGAGCTAATAAAATGATCTCTAGCTGTAATTTATCCAACAAGTAATTAATTAAGTTCAAAACCATAACAATCTTTTATCCCCCCTCCGGCAAAATCCACGGAAAGAAGCGCATCACAAGTTTTTATAGTAAAATTATATAGCATTTCCGACTATCAACACTCACACTAATGTATAATTTGATTAATTTAATTATCATTAATATTATTCAATTAGAAACAAGCACGAGAACAAATAAATAAAGAAACAAAACAACAAAAATCCATCTTCTTGTTAACATCCACAAGAAGAAGAACAGTTGAAGAAGCAGACCGCATCTTCATAATATGTACCTATACTACTCCGAAATAAAACACACACCTGTATAGCACACCACCTGTGGAATCCATCATCCTCGCGATATTGTTATTGCTGCTTGGTGAAGAAGAATGGCGGTGTAGAAAAATATTTTGTTAGTTTTAGAAAAGCGCAGTTGCCCGTCCTGCACGAGGCAGCGATGTGTGCTCAATTGTTGTTCTGCCATTTGTTAGGCCAAGCGTTGAAATCACACACTCCCGAGCATATTAAGTTCTTCTTCTCCTTTTTATGTTTAAAGAAATCACAATGTTTTTGTTGCTGTTGTGTCTGATTAAAAGAAGAAGAAGCCGAGGAGGATTAACAGAAAAATCAGTTATTCCGAAGATGGCTGGCTTGTGGTCGTGGTGCTGCTCTCTTCAGAAGATGGATGAAAAGATAAAAATTTATGGCATAAACACACATTCGGGGGAAATGTGTGCATTTTTTATGCGCCAAGTTGTTTGATAATTTACATCGGGGCTAACTAGCGTGATGCACACACATTCAGAGCGCAGGTAATCATTATTACTTCACCTGATTTTTTATTTATTGAGAAGGGAGAAAAAGAGTTGTGTTTTTTTCTTTCTGTTGTTTTTATTTCATAGAACCCGAGGGGAATCTACCATGCCCAGAGATGATCTACTAAAATATGATGAGTGTAAATATAAAATCCCCATTCATAATACTGTATTCAATGGTGCTGACCTTCGCCGTGATGCCGCCACTGGAGTCGCCGATTTATTTTTAGCACATATGAATTTATTTTTAGAGTTTGTTGGTATAACAACTGGGTACCACCACCAGTTCAAGGTAAACGAGGAACAAGATATCTTCTTCTGTACCTCTACCTTTTTGTTTTTGTTAGTAGACATATTTTTGAGGATATTCTTTAAGGATATTTTTTTTAGACTTCCTTTTGTTGGAGCACAGAATTTTTGGTATCTCGGAAGAGGAAAAGACATGAATCTACCCATTACCATTCATAATCACAAGACGAGAGAGAATGCGTATACGATTTTTTTTAGGTTTTAAACATTTTCTTATCAAAATTTTTTATCCAGTTTTATGTTGGCGGATTTTTCCTAGAATTGCTAATGCTGTTGTGTACCGCTAGTAACTGACGAGTATGTTATGTACATACATATGTATCCGAGGAAAAAATCCATGATTTTTTTTCATTAGAATTTTGCTTTTATCGTGGTATGTAATGCAATTTGACATCGCGATGGGGTTCATTCAAACGACACTTAAAAAAAATAGAATTTAGATGATATTAACATTGTATTCAGGTAAACAATTGATACTTAGAAATCGCATACATATATCCAACTTAGGACGCAGGAAATTGAGTCTCCTCCATCACGATTTCCAGGGAGATTTGCGATATGAATCCTAAATCAATTTTAAGCTATATTAAAAGAGTTAACCTCGGACGATTGTTGATATTGGCACAATAGATCAATTAGATTGTCGACAGTACAAAGGTTCTTTCACCGAGCCTCTAGTCTTTCACATAAAAAAAAGGTTGCTGTTCGTGCAAAGGCGCCCCTTCAAAGTTTCTTATCTATGAAGCCAACCCATCGAGGGATTTATTGCCTTGGTCATGCGTAGGAGAACTCCTTGTCGAATGGCACCGAGCAATCCAATGGACTCGCCGTATGTGTTTGCAAATCCTCGAACATACTTCAAGCCCGATTCATAATCAAAGATTCATGCTGCAAGCTTCCAAAATTGGGACTATAGCGTGTTCCATTAACGTTTCCCCATTATGGAAGTTCGTCATGTACCCCAGCCGAGTGGATCAAACAAGGAGGTGCATCGCTTTCAGCAGCTATACATGATTTACTATGCTGCCTATGGAAGAACGAAAAAATGGCTGAAGATTGAGAGCAAAGCATTATCTGCCCAATACACAAGAAAGGAGATAAATTCAACTGTGGAAACTACAGAGGCATATCTCTTTTAATTACAGTATATAAAATAATGACAAACATTATTAAAGCTGGAGTGGAACCTTATGCAGAAGCCGCAATAAGTGAATACCAAGCTGGATTCAGAAGAAATAGGTCAAAAATGGACCAATTTTTTTCAATAAGGCGAATCCTCCGAAAATGCTGGGAATACAACATCGGCGGGTATCAAATTTTAATCGACTTAAAACAAGCATACGACATCATCGACATGGTAAAAATGTACGCGCCCGGATATACTCCCCCCAATCAATGAAGACAATGCACGGAGAATGACTTATAAAAAGAGTGTAAACTTTCTGCACATGCCAAGCTACTGCGTTAGGCCAGTCATGTCCAAAGAATGGGTGACTCATGATGGGCCAGTGAAAAGCTGCCCTGGAATAATGGCAGCAGGATTGGTAAGATCTCTTCCAAGCCCCTCTAAAGGAGACCTGGGAAGATGTAGTCTTTTCCAGCAGTTTTAAAGAGCTTCAAAGTGCCAATGGCTCGATCTTACTCGAATTGAAAATCCTGTTTGCCAGGGTATAACCTAAACTCCGATCCGATGTTAGATTCTAAGATCATTTCTCGATCAGTTGCTAGAGAACCCGGGAAATGAGTGCACATTCACTGCTACATGGTATTCTCCCTAAAAGATCCTTCAGTGATCTTCACAGAGGCAATGCTATTTGAGTGATCCTTAGGCAAGATCTTCAAGCTCGTGGAGATCTACTCATTACCTCTCTACAAATGGATGTCATATTTAGTTAGTGGTATTGCTATTGAGGTCTAGGGGAATATATACCAGATCTTTTGTGCAATGGTTTATTCGGTTTGTTGCCGGTTTATGGTCGGGTCATAGACTTCGACCCGCAAGATTATATAGCCAGGTTGTACATTGTCGGATCTATGGTACAATAATACACGGTAGGCTCGTAAGGAAAATCTCTGTTTCCATCTTGAAAAGCTTTTACCATTTTAACATTATAAAAGACCTGAATGACATCACGAAAAAGCTAAAATCTGCGTGACGTCACGGGATATTTATGAGCTTACATTGTAAGTATTGTACCATCGGATCGTATACCTCTACAATGTCTGGGAAACATCTCAATTGTATTCGGCATGTGGTCGGTCTTGGTTGGGCCATACACTTCGACACGGTAAGTACTAGAGAAGATGACGGCTCCAGAACGAGCCTAATAAAAGACTGAATTTTGCTTGGTGGATCGGTTTCTTTTATACCCCGAAAGCTCTGCTGGGTAGGAAGCTTTAAAGCTTCGAAGTGAAGCTTTCAAAGAGAGAACAGCTCTCTTTGGTTTCGCTTGTTTTTTAAAGTTCTTGGAGAGGGATTCTAGTAACGAATCGTGGTTCGTTTGCATTCTGGGAAATATCACACGGTGCATACTACTTCGTGAAGACCAATGTCCATCGATCTCCTTTGTAGTATATGCATGCTGAGGGATGTAGCCATAGAGACCTCTGTTAGACAATTACGGAGCTTTAATCTACTTCTAATATTCATTTTAAATTTTTCTCTTATCTTCGTGTCAATTAAATGTCATAAAAAAAAATGCCTAAAAATTGGTATTACATAAACTTGTGTTGTTATTAATCTCTGCCGCGCCACAACTACTACCACCCTCACACAAAAAAAAAGAAACACACAATATACTCCAGCTACTGTTCTCGTGACTTTAATTATCTACTTATTTATAGAAATTATTTGAAAAAAAAAAAAAAAAAATTTAATAATTTATAAGTTTCCATCAAAAAAAAACCAAAAGAAAAAAATCTCGCGATAAGATTCAAGATAAATGATAAGAACTTTATTAGTGCGCTTGCGTGACTGACTGACTAATATTAGAGGACACACTCGGAAATGGGTTTTTTCTTTAAAAAAAAAATTTTGATTAAAAAATTTTTGTACAAAATTAATTGTTTCCGTTATTTTAAGAAATTTTACGTAATTTCTTTTAAATAAATAAAACACAAAGAAATTTTGCAAAAAAAAATATGAGAATATGTTGCTATAAAATGATAAGATAATGAACGAAGACAATCACCTGTGGAGAAAAGATAAATAATGAAAAAAAAATATTGTTGAGTTGAGTTGACTTGAGTCGTGGTTTTGCAATTCCGTAACTGGGGATTATTACGAAATTACAAAACCACACACTACACAGGGGAAAGTTTCTTTCTCATATTTTGTCGTCTTTGAGATTTTCTAAAACTATGTCGAGATGGCTAGGGATCAAATATCAAAGGTATGACTATTAAAAGTTCATTATATTACCCCAGAATGAGCGCGACCACCACCCGACATGTCTGTCTATCAACAACAAAAGGAACAGCAACAACAAAGTGATTGATTGCGCATTGTATATCTAGTGCAACCAAAGAAACTTCCCATAACAAAATACTCTTGTACGCTACTAACCGACAAAATTTTTCGAGAGAGAGAGGGAGGGACCCTGGATAACACACGACACGATCCGGGTAACTATAGTATATGCCGGGATATAGTCACGGGGTATCCATCTCCACACTGTTAATAAAATTATCTAATCATATTACTATATGCGACATCAACATGATTGTAAGTGCTCCACTAGGGCTTCCCCAGAGGCAGGCTGGGAAGACACACGGAACACAAAAAGAAAGACCAAAGAAGAAAATTAAACCATAGAAGAGGAGACTAAGCAAGGATCTGCATGTCTCGGCTGGTATATAACGTCTTATGGGACAGAAAAAGATGAGGCATGTCGGATGGCCAACGACGTTGAGTGTTGGTCTTTAAAGGGTCCTGTGCCGCAGCGTCCACTATAGACGATGCAGAAGGGGACTTCCGTTTTTATACACAATATATACTACAATGGACATTGTGGCTGCACTTTTTTCCATATGGCTCTGGTCTTTCCTCCTCCTTGGCTCGTCGTGCGGCTCTTCTTATAGGAGACGATAATAATATGCTTGGGGGATTTTCTCTCATTTTTGTTTCGGACTTGTCTTCTAGGCCTGCGCTGCTTGGGCGTAAATCAATGTCCGAACAATTATACAAGCTAATTGAAAGTGGTTTCAAATTAATTTAGGTTAAGCTTGAAAATTGAACGGAAATTGAAAGAATTTGTTGTTGTTGTTCAATAGTTGTTAAAGAAAAATGTTTCTTAAGAGATTAGGGTGTGCTGAATATCAAATGGTCTTTGTTGTTTTCCTACTGTTTATTGTGAAACAGCAGCAAACTAGAAGTTGTAACAATAGCTAGCACCTAGTTTAGGCATAAGACATATATTAGATGACATGGATGCCCCCAAGTAGCAGATATCATAACCAAATTCTAGGTAATACTTAACATGGTGGTAGCATACTCGATGTAAGGAGTTACCGACGAGCAAATAAATATAAGGAGGAGGAAACATGCTTGCGTGCAGTGCGTGCGGTGCGTGCGGCAGTAGGTATTGTAGAAGTGCACGCCTTCAAATACGAAGTGACATATAGCTGCATGAAAAGGAAGGACGCAAGGCAAAATTTGGTCTATTTTCAACTTTTTCTGCATTGCAGAAATCGATATAGCCTCAAGTGCCCAAACACAAGAACAAGCACACACACACAACAAACATAAGCACTCTTCGGTTAAATTTTTTTTTAATTGTTGAAAGACAAGACGGAATACCAGCACGCACTAAACTGTTAGCAAAGAATTATTGTATATCTACGCAATGGCCGCACGCACCGCACGCACGTAAGTATCTGTTCTCATTTAGATTATGGAGATGGCGCTTGGAAGGTTTATAGCATAATCCAACCGCTGCGGGGTATTCGTCAACCCGGAAAAAACGGAACTAATGCTTTTCCCTAGTGTTTTAACCTACCCGCAATCAACGGTCGAGTATGCTTAATCTCCGAAAAACCTGCCGCCTGCTTTCTTTCGCCAGTGTTTTCGAGGCAAAACTTCTGGAAATCTTTCAAGCTTGCCTGGAAATACAGTCATACCCAAGGCCAGAAGCCAGGATAATCCTGCTCAGATAGCAAAAGCGATAGGCTCGGTCTCTATATCATCCTAGCTGGTCCACAATTGCCAGAATAAGCTCTCTTCCCTGGCCTGGTGATACACAAGCTCACTCTTCATTGGGTATCGGGTCACAGGTATATCGAGGGAAATGGGAAGGCCAAACTGGGGGTAACTTTCAGTAGCGCACCGGTGTAGAATGTACAGAAAAGTTTGTGCGTGCTAAAGAAAGATATCTCCATGTACTTTCTTTCAGTACTGCCTCCCGATGAAGGGGCTTTCATCATGCGTCAAGGCTACGAAGAATGGGTCTTGCTATAGAAATTAGAGATCGCGCGATCAGTTGGGGTAGATTTGTAAAGAACTCATCAGAATTGTAGCGATAGTTTCGAGACATTGGCCAATTGGGCTACATGCAGCCAGATTGATTGCACCAAACTCACTGCCGTAACTGCGGAGAGGAACAGGGGGATTAGACAACCGAAGATTTTCTCTACGGCTCTGGCCAACCTAAAACACCGCCCGGGGGGAGATTTCAAAGCTTAAAATAGGACACTTATTCCGGTACCTAAAAAGGATTGGCAGGATTCAAAATCTTTCCTAGCTCTGTTATGCAAAAGTTTTTCACGAGTGCAGCTCAAAATGGGTCATCTCAGCTTTCTCTACAACCCAATTCGAGCCTTGGCCTCCATCAGTTTCTTCCTCCAGATGTCTTTCTGCTCCTCATCTTGTCTCCAGTTTCTTGTATTGAGCAATTTTGCAGCATCAGCCTTAACATTGTCTTCCCACCATGACCGTGGTTTCCCAACCTGTCTTCTACCATCTGGTAGTAGATACAGGGCTTTTTTGGTATATCCTTGAGCAGGAGATAGACTAGGATGATCTTTATCTCCAAAGCGGGAAGATCATACAGGTCCTATCGACCCGTTAGCCTTTCTTCTTTTTTCTTGAAAATTATAGAGGTGGTTTTAGACAGGCATATTATGGAGGGTTTTGCAGTGTTCTCACTATATTTCTTGCAATTTGCCTCTAGGCCGGTCAGATCTACATACATAGTTTCCCAACACCGTGCTAGTGAGAGATAACGAGAGGAGCCACCGGTTCAAGGATACCTATATCTACGCTTTCACGGATATTGTAGGTATGTTTGACCAAGTAAACTTTGGCAAGATCAACACAGCCGCAGCAGAAAAAAGCATTGAACCGCCTACTGCGATATGTATCACGTCGTTTGTCAGTGGACTACATGCAAGTTTCTTCTTTTTGGTGTTAACTCCTACTCTACTATATCCCGGAGCTTAAACGTGCGGTTCACCGCTTTATCCTTCACTACCTTCTAGACTCTTATTAATCTATTCTGTCCTCTATTCCTTTCTTCGAAATAAGCTAGTAGTTGTGTTATGTGGGTTCTGGCGCATTGAGGTCATGGGTTGTGGGCTCGGATGTGAGCTTTATTTCTATGTGGTGAGCTGTTTTGTGTTGAGCTTTGGCATCACCTATGCAAAACCCTGTCTGGTCTGTCTATCTCTCTGGTCTGCCTGGTCTGTTCAGTGTATCTGGTCTATCTGCTCTGTCTGGTCGCTGGATAGCTATATAGGCATGCAGAGTAGGCCAGATAGACCAAACAGACTAGGCAGAGTTTTATACAGATGTTACCAAAGCTCAACACAAAAAAGCTCACCACACCGGTTCTTGTACTGAATAAAGCTCACACCCGAGACCACAACCCATGACTTCAATGCGCCAGTACCCCCATAGCCCTACTACTACTTTATTACTAGATATTGCACCATGTAGAGTACCACATGAAGAAGTGGTAGTACCAAGGGTGACTTCTAGGTTTTGATTTTCACATAGAAAAAACTGCTCCACATAGAAGTGTAGTTGGAGGGGCTTTTGACGGGGAGCTGAGTCTACAATGGGCTATTCTGCTTTAAACCAAAGGCCTTGAGGACCACTGATCGATTCTCTAAGAATTATATCTGGATACCATTTCTGCCGTTATGGGCTTCGATAAGCGGTTTATGACCATTGTAACTTATCTATAAAAACAAATGTCTTTTTTCTTATACACTATGTGGGATAAAAATATGGCAAATTGCACTTTCTTTTTGTCTAAAAAAAAATCTATAAGTATCAAACAAATAAGAGGAAGCACTCACTCATAACAATGACGGGATCAAAACGACTTTTTAAAAAAATCTACCTACTACCAAAAACCATGTAAAATTTTATAAACATATAGACAGGAAGAGAATGCCATATGTATAAAAAACCTAAAAATAGAGATACAATCCTACAAAATAAAATTAACAAACGAAGAACAACACCAGCCAAGAAAAAACTAAATATCACCAACCTTTCCAAAAAATCACATCACAAAATCCAGCCGCGCAGTCGCCGTAAAATTTCACAAGAATTCTGCTGGTGTTACTATGGATCGAGACACCGTGTGATGAGAGAGAGGAGGTGGATATAAAGAGAAGTGAAAGAAATCAGGCGCACAGTATGATGGTAATTTGAAAAACTTCGCAAAAATTTTCACGATCACTAAATCCTAACTTAAAAACTTAAGATCCAACCAAAAGGCAAACACCACGAAAAATAAGAAAAAAGAAACGATCTTAAAGACAAGGCGACGAAAGCACTTCTCTTTTATATCTGTATATATATGTAGAAGAAGATTGAAGAAAAAGTCGTGACCGAAACGAACGTGGGAATGAAGCTGTGAGAGATATACTATATAATACATCAGACTTCTTCATCATCATCACCATCATCATCGTCGTCATCATCATCCTCATCATATCATCCATGTTTGTTTGTATCATGTTTCTAGGCTGTATATCGTGTGGTTCTTCTTTACATATATATATATAAAAATGAAGAAGATCAGGAGAGTCTTGTGAAGATCACCTCCTCGGCAAGCGACACAGTAAAGAGTATGTGTGGATGTTATATTTCGTACGATGATAAATGGATCGCTGTTTTAGAGATTGAAACGAGGAGAGAAGAAGCATTCATAGCATTCCAGGTGAAAGGTTACATTATGATGACGATGTACTTTTATATATATTTCACGAGAAGACAATCCCGATGCAGCATGAAGATCTTCGATGTATTATGCATGCAAAATGGTGACTACTTATTCAAAATTTTACTGCATACATATGTATGTACAGCAATTTTTTTTTTATTCATTATTACAAAAACGGAACTTCATCACCAACCAAACCAGGAAAGTGTTACTCATATTCCCCCCGGAAATCTTCTACTCGTTTTTTCTGTGTCGATGTAAACAAAAATTTCACCATTCCCACTCAATTCATCCTCCAATCATCATCATTATCATCATTGTCTTTCACCAGGCTTTTTAAAGCAATATCTACAAAATACAATACAACAAACCTGCAATCTTCGTCCCATCATCGAACTCACACGTCATTCATGTCTCCTTCAATCAGTCTTCAACCAATGAAGAAAAAAATTCGGTGGAAAATGAAAAAAAATTTTAATATGACTTAAATGACGAATTCATAAATAAGGAAAAACAACAATTTTTTTTGTTGTTTTCGCACCTTGCGTTTTATTTTTATTAAGTTTAAGTTAAATATTTTTGCTTAACATAACAACATTACATACACGGGTAAGGTCAACAACAACAAAAAATGTTTATGCTATGCCCTCATGCATTTTTTGTGTATGTAATTTTTGTTGACGTTTACGCAAATTGAAGAATTTCGCATTTTTTTTCTTGTTTTGCCACAATTATGCTGCATTTGCTGCAATTTTCTTTAAAGTAATTTATTAGTCATTAAAAATGTTTTTTTTTTCACATTTTAATGTGTCTATACTTTAGCGGAATGTTTAGAGGGATTCAGTAAAATAAAAGGTTCTTAACCCCTGGATTTCTTCTTCTTATTAAAATTCATGCCTTAAAGGAATCGCGATTCAAAAACCAACAACGCCACATTGAACTTGTTTTCAAAATCTCACTCTGTTCACGATTAGTTTCCATTCTACTTTTCAATTTTTTTTATATTAATTTCTGAAATTGCGCCCTCGACACATTGCGCCCGGTGCAAGTGCACCATCCGCACCTAAGAAAGCGCCGCTCCTGCTTGCCGGCTTTTGGCAACGTCTCGAGCCTCGGCGATTGATAATCGTTGATTCTTTTGATCACCCTCGATATCCTTTCTTCGGTTTTCTTGGGTGCCGATCACTGAATTCTTCAGTCCGCGGGACGGTCTCGCCAGAGAAGTTTAGTTGGCAAGCGATTATCATACATTCGGCAAACATGTCCAAACCACCCTAGTCGAGGTTTTTGTATTTCTTCTTCGATCAGTGTCTGCTGATCGCATCTTCGACTAATTGTCTCGTTTCGAAGGCGATCGCGGAGTGAGACCTCGAGCTTGTTGACGTCCGTCTTGAACAGTGTCCACGTTTCCGATCCATAAAGAAGAATCGAAAAGATCTTCGTTCGGTAAAGGCGTACTTTCGTTTTGATGGCAACATTTGATCGTTTCCGTTTGCACCACTTTAGCTAGGCGAATGTTACTGTTGCCTGACCGATGAGTCTGTAAACGTTGGCCGTCGATGCCACTTTCGTCTTTGGTCTTTTCTGGATTAAATTTTAACCCGTATGACCGGGCGATGCGAGAAATGTCATATAAGATGTGCGTTTAAACTCCAGGATGCAGTAGGAGTTAACATAAAGGAAGGAACTTGCAGGAAGTCCATTGTAACAATCAAAGCAACAATTTCGAAAAGTCGGTTTGGTCAACAGCAGCTGGAATGCCTCCTAAACTAGTCTGTTGACGCTAAAAGAGAGGCCCAGTAGAGTTGAATTTGAGACAGGCTCCGCGAGATCGACTAGGCTAAATGCATTCATTATCATACGGCAGTTAGGACGGGTCAATTGTTCCGACACCGGTGCCATCGCCCTGAACATTACGACTATGCCATCTGCATAGGTCTGTGCTTTGAAGCCCCGGTTACTTAGGCCGACAAAGGGTTCATCGATTACGATTGACCATAGAAGTTATAAGACGCCACTATGGGGACATCCTTTAGTAACCATTGTCGTAACTGATTCGCCATTCATCTCAGCGATAATAATCAATTTACTCCTGACAAACGATACGAGCCGTGGAGTAGGTTCGCTTTAAGACGCTCGGTAACATGCTTGTCTAAAACCCTGCTAGATCGTTTTCAGGAGAAAGGATTAGAGGTTGATGAATCGATAGGATTTTGCTTCTTTGCAAGATCCTGTCCTCGCCTTTGGGATAAAGATCACCTTAGCCTCCCTCTAGCAGCTCGGAATATGAGACAGAGTTAAAGTTTCCTCGGAATAATGACAGCAGTATTGACAGAATCGCTTCTAGACTGTTCTGAACTTTCTTTCAGATCTTTTCCATCAGCCTTGCAGGTCTTGAAGGTACCAACAGCCCATTCGATCTCCACCCGAATAGAAAATCCTGTTTGCTAGACCTTTATTCTTATTGAAGGATCGGTAGGCAGAAAGGACCTTCGATCCAGTGTTAGATTCTGTCATCATTTCTCGATCAGTAAATTTTAGTATCCCAGGATAGGATAGCTGCCACGATCGCTGTCTACAGATTAGAGGTCTCCTGTCCCACTTTGAGGTCTCTGTGCCACCTCCTCCCAGCGCAGTCCTCCACTAATATCCTGACGGCTGATGGTGTCGGGATCAGCTTCTCGCTAAGAAGTTAGGCCGAGGCTATGACCAACAGGGGCATACCGTTCTCTCATTGCAGCTCTACCTTCGCTGCCACGAAGTCTCTACAAAAGATGAAGGCAAGTTTGTTCTTCTCCAGGGGGAGCCATTCTCTCTAGAATGAATCAGCCTTCAATTGTCCCACTGGTACCGAGGCCATTATATTCTTCTTCAGTACACCCACATGAGTTATGGATTAGCCCCTAGTCTAGGTTGTCCGAAACGATAAGGAGGCTGCTGAGTGAGATTTAGCGAGCTGAACCGGATTCATATAGGAATGCTTTTGGTATCCCTCTCCTTTTGCGGCTGTTTTGACCGAAGGGAATTTTCCTCCTAAAGCTGCAAACAGATACATGCTGGCGTGCGGCGCGTGCGGTCGATCCGCAGTATGCCACAAGCTTCGCTGCCAGTGCCAGATAGTTGCATGCTCGCGCTCTGTCTCGACTTTCACATAAGAATAAGCGAAAAATCTAAGTGAGGAAAGCATGTGGTTGCTATGTGTGCTGGTGTTTGGGCATTTGAGGCTACATCCAATATGGCCAAGCGGAAAAGTTGTATAGACAAATTTTTGCGTTAATTTCGTTTCGATCACGCAGTTGTAAGTACGTCATAGCGCATTTAAACGCACTCACTTCTATGTTATCTATCGTTGCACGCACCGCGCGCACGCATGTCTCTATTTCTAGCTTAAGGGTATCAGGGGTGGTTTTATAGTCAGAATCCTGGCTGTAGTGGCAGTAGAGGGAGTATCCGTTGCTAGGGCCGCTCCATCGTCGTATTCGCCAGCAGCACCAGTCTCATTCGAGGTTGACGGGTCCTTAGTGTGGCTGATTGTGAGGCATTAAAGTTTGCTCTTATGATGTTGAGAGAGACGATGGTTCACCTCCTCGTTAAAATAAGATTCTCCTACCATTAACCCACAGCATAAACTGGTCTCTAGCCATTTCTATACTCGCAGCAGATTCCCGAGAGGCTTCAGTTGATAGTCTCCCTTGTGATCGAGACAGAAATGGTTGCGGCTGCTCGCAAGGGTACCGAGGGGACGTTGCGAGTTTGGCTGGATGCAGCTTTGGCCATGGGCTTTTCATTTCTCCGGATCTTCAGCTGTGCTCAACCAAACTTGCAGCCAATTTAGTCAAATGTTCGAAACTAGTCGACAGACCTTTGATCTACGGAAAAGGCTATTTCTTTCTACTTTCCACAGGGTTCTGTTTTTGACCCCTATCCACTTAACCATCATTTCGTTGAGGTCATCTATTCCAACCGTAATCTACCCGTCTACAGCATGTCTGCACGACCCCCAGCTCTCATCTTACACCTTCTCATCTCTTAAGACCTTCACACCTCTAATCCACGTGGCCCTTCTAATTGATGCACTATGGTCCATAGATTTTCTTCAATATACATTTTCTCACAATACTCAGCATTGTTTCAACATCTTCATCAGTTGTCGTCGTATATT